>DWAJ01006261.1:0-10565 GCA_018238005.1 Eurema mandarina | reverse complement strand
TCCCCAATTTTCCACCCTTGGGGTTTGTTTTTTTTATTATTAAATTTAAACGGGACCACCCTTGAGGTATTACCTATACGCCGAAAAAAGATTTATTCAAATCGGTTCATAATTGGCGGAGTTATCGCGTAACAAACATAGAAAAAAAACAAACGGGTCGAATTGAGAACCTCCTCCTTTTTTTGAAGTCGGTTGAAAATCCTTTTTTTATATTTTATAGATTAATTTCTTATCAAGCGCCTCAACAAAGGTTCTATCTTCAACCATAGCGAACTTGTGTGCAAACTTATCATACCCATTTTCACTTTTCCAAACCAATAACCTCCTAACATTCCCCAAGTTCGAAGAATATATTATGTACCTACCAAATTTCGTCAAAAAAAAAACTAATCAACTATGAGCAATAAAGGCTAAAAAAAAATTTCGTCAAAACATTCCCCGTGGGTTAGGCGTAAGAGTAAAACTCTAACAGACAGACAGAAGATATTTATAATTTACAAAATAAGTGAGAATTTTTAATAATCTTTACTAGGCACTCTATACACAATCACTTAAGTTAGGAATTAGAGAATTCAATTAAAGAAATTGACGTATTATATTGATTTTATTATCAACACCTTTAGAACTACTTATTCTTTTTTACTTCATACTCAGTTTTTATGAGAGAAATTATAATAATGGCCAATACGTTAACGAATGTTTAATTAATAATTATATATTAATAACTATTTACATACAAAAATTACTTTTAATTAACACATTCGACTTTAAATCAAAAAATGTCTTATATTTGTAATCTTATTTATAAACTAACCGCGCACCGCGTCTTTACTCGCATTTATACATGTATTATACACATAAACCTTCCATTTGAATCACTCTATCTGATAAAAAAACCGCATGAAAATCGGAGAAGTACCTAGTTTTAAAGATTAATTCCTACATAGGGACAGACAGAATAAAGCTTTGTTTTATACTATGTACCTAATAATTTTAATATATATAAATCTCGTGTCACAATGTTTGTCCTCGATGGACTCCTAAACCACTTAACCGATTATAATAAAATTCGAACACAATATGCAGTTCGATCCAACTTAAAAGATAGGATAGCTTACATCCCGGTATTGCCACGGGAACGGGAACTACGCGGGTAAAACCGCGGGACACAGCTAGTTATGATATAAAATGTGATACTTACCGGGACAATTTTGAACAGTAACACAATCTTTACTATATTCGTCCCTGATGTAGCCCGCTGCACAACGACATCCTATATGACATTCCCACTTTTCGGGACAAAGGGACTTTAAAGGTCTATTAATTAAACGAAGATTTACGCACGTTACTGGACACTTCCACCCACATAAAGAAAATTCTTCATTTTTTTGCAAACACATAGAAGTCTTATAGGATCCGCTATATTTCAATAAAAGTAGTATAAATATCAAAGAAAACATTCAAGAAATATTTTTATGAAGCGTGGTACGCACAATTGCACTTGCTATAAACTTTGTGATTTCACTTTTATGTTTAAAAAGTTGTAAATTTTATTTAATAGATTTTCAATAAGAAACGGGTATTTTTATTTTAGGTAACTCATTGTTCCTATATCTTAAAAAGATAATTGCGTAAAATATAATTATAGACCTTATTATCAGCTATCATACTCAATAATCTCTTTATTTTATACCCGATACGATCTTTTTTTAATTTCTATAAGCATACAGATATGAGATAGATTTGTCGAGCACTAAAAAATCTCACATCTTATCTCCTCTGACGTGATCATCTTAATACAATCTGAAACACCTACGTGTCTTAACTTAAATTATTATTGAGGTAGTTTCCTGAGATTTAATTCTTATCTATATTAGCGTTTAATATAAAAAGCCCCACAGAATTCAAAAATCATCAATAATCGCTTGCACCTTCACATTTAAAGATGTCTAATCTAATATGTATTGTCTTAATTTCAATCTCAATTACGTCCGCTAAAAGCCAACATTGGGATACCGCGAATAATTCACCATTACAACCAGTACATGGTCTCTTTATTAAACCCTCAGTGGATGGTACAACTGGAGATCTATACGTAGCAGCGACAGAAGACAATGGAAGCAACGCTCAATGGCTGACGGACCAGCCCATAAATTTCTTGGCTCCTCAACAAGCAACGGCTACCTCACAAGAAGAATCCAGCATAACTCAAAAGCGGGCTATTTTAACAACACCGCCCATACAATATACTTATGCTTGGCCTACTCCCGGATCTGATGGCAATGCAGTGCTGCCTTATCCAGTCCCCACGTCTGTGACAACTGAGGAATCAAAACCTCCGTGTGCTGCAAATGCTCAACAGTACTCGCCATTCCAATACTTATACCCACAAATGATGTCGGCTATAGCCCAAGCGTTTAACAATTATAAAGAAAAGGGTGGTCCCGAGGATGCTCAGGCGACGAATCAACCCCAAGCGCCCTGGTGGCCCTACGGTTACCCGTTTCAATACGTAATGGTGGATCCAAATGCGTGGTCTAAGCAATTAGCTACATCATCACCAAATTCTAAAGCAGCAGAATGATAAAGGTTTTATTTTTATTGAAATTTAAATGTGATGAATTAACTAGTATTGTAAAACAATGTTCTTTTTTGTTTGCAAGTAAATATATGGAACATGAAACGTAAACAAAACGTTTTTAATATTTATACTTATCATTTACAAGATTAAAGCTTTGCCTAAATAGTTTTTCAAATTCCATCTGCCTGATTCTAGCGTACAAAATCAATACCTACAAATTAAACATATTTATATACCTACAAATATAAATTTGCCTAAAGTGATTTGTTTGAATTACTAAAATTAAGTCTCAGATCTTTAAAAATTTGCATTCTGACATTCACTTTTTTGTTTCGTATAACGATTGCGTTAATAAAATGCTTATTATACCTGTAATTGATGGATTTGGATTGTGTTTTATGAAGAAAATTAGAAACGAAACATTTTTATTTTAATATAATTTAAAATCACCCTAAAATAAAGAAAATGGCATTAATGTTAAATTGATTCACTAAGCTATAGCCTTTTTTTCATAAATTCATTTAATGCAATTTTTGTGATTGATGGCAGCTCTGTGTCATAAATTCAAAGTTACTCGGATTTATATCGACTAATAAGTTTAAAAAAAATAATGTCAATTTGTGGCGCTTTGACGTTAATTGTCAAGCCTGATTCGATTGAAAGCATGGTGGAAAATTTCCTCCAGAATCGTCCGTCTACACTGGGGAATGTTACGCACTATACAAAGCCATAGAATACATCCTCATTATGAATCTCCCTAAAACAGTTATATTTTCTGATTCACAGAGTGCATTACAATCATTATGTAGATTTCCATTTAAGTTCACCCACCATCATCCTGTAGTTTATAATATTAGATCGTTGCTTCATAAATGTTTTGTTGACGGCATGGTTGTGGAGTTTGCTTGGATTCCCAGCCATTCTGGTATAACAGGCAATGAAAAGGCGGATCAACTTGCCAAAGATGCTGTACAATGTGGGGATTTACATCCTTTTCACAATTATACTATGGATTTGTGTCTCAGAAATAAATCTGATTTATATTTGTCATGGACTATGTATTGGGAAAGTATATCTCGTGGCAAGGGCCGGCATTATCGTCTCATCCAATCAAGCATTCCAGCAAAACCATGGTTTTCTCGCTTTCATTTTAGCAAGACAATAACATCAATTCTCATCAGAATGCGGTTAGGTCATAATTCATCTGCTGCGCATCTTTTTCGCCTAGGTATAATTAGTAGCCCTTTGTGTAAGTGTGGGCTCGACGATGAAAATTTAAATCACATTTTCTTTTCATGTTCCCTCCATAATAAATATCCTCTTTATGATACGATTATATCCCTCCAAATCCCACTCCCAACATCTATACAAATATTGCTTGCTACAAATGAGCCAAAAGTGTACAATATACTGGCTCAATTTATTTTTTATAATAATATAAGACTATAATTTTAAATAGATGTATATATTTGTATGGTGATAATATTTATATATGTATTATTATTATGTAACTATTAACATTAACAACAATAACATTAACATAAGCACTGATCCCTATCCCCTCTTAATTAATTAATTTCGATAGTTTCCTTTTTATTTCCTTTTTACCTTCCCTAATTTTTCCCTACTTGAAAAATGGCACAATCCACGGAGTGGCAGTTGCCAAGAACAAGAAAAAAAAAAAAAAAAACTTCAAACTTCAAGCTCACATTTTTACTTTAAGTTTTGTTTATTTTTGTCTGAAAATGTTATAATAATTCATACAAAGGAAGTATTTAGAAATCAAATAAAAATGGTTTTATTAAGCAGAATTTTGTTAAATGTCAAGGAGTTGAAAATGCCTCGCAAATATTTACGAAGTAAATTTATTGATTCAGTAAGACTTCATGTAAAAGGTGGAACAGGAGGAACAGGCCTTCCAAAGTACGGAGGCATGGGCGGCCAGGGTGGCTGTGTGTACTGTGTAGGAAAAGAAAACGCTAACTTGGGTAAAATAATGGCTCAGCATAGAGGAAAAACCCTTAGTGCCGGACACGGTGAAGATAGCCGTAAAAATAGAATAGTTGGGACTCCTGGAGCTGATATTAAGCTCGAAGTTCCGCTTGGTGTCACAATATATAGAGAAGATGGTAAAGTTTTAGGATCCATTGACCAAGAGGGCGAAACGATTATCGTAGCGAGGGGTGGCCCTGGAGGAACTCCCGAAAATAGTTTCTTAGGTCATTTTGGTCAAATACACCATATACGCCTAGATCTTAAATTAATTGCTGACATTGGTCTAGTGGGTTTTCCTAATGCTGGTAAAAGCTCCTTTCTGAAAGCTATATCTAGAGCGAAGCCACGCATTGCCAATTATCCATTTACTACAATCAAACCCAATAAAGGTATTATAAAGTATGACGATTTGAGGCAAATATCCATAGCAGATTTGCCTGGGCTTATAGAAGGAGCTCACAATAATATTGGTCTAGGACATAAGTTTCTTAAGCATGTAGAAAGGACAAAACTACTATTATTTATTGCTGATGTACAGGGGTTCCAACTAAGCCCTAAATACCCCAAGAGAAGTTGCTTAGAAACTGTTTTGTTGCTGAACAAAGAATTGGAACTCTACGATCCACAACTACTAGAAAAGCCTGCAATTTTAGCTGTAAATAAAATAGATTTAGATGGTGCTACTCAAATTTTAGAAGAAGTCAAAGAATCATTTAAAAATATACAAGATTATATTGCAAGATCAAATATTCCTAAAGAAATTATTCCAGAAAATATAATATTGTTTGATGATATAGTTGGAATATCAGCTTTGCAAGGGGAAGGAATAAGTGATCTCAAAGATATTTTAAGAAAAAGATTAGATCAATATGCTGAGGAAAATGATCCAGAAATAATTGATGCTAGTGACTTGTTTAGAAAAAATAAAGATGTTATAAGAGAAAGGGGACCTCAAATCACCTAAAATGTAAAAAGATTTTGTCATGTATGTAAATATAACTAACTAGTTTATAGATTTTCTTGTTTTAATTCAATTAATTTTATTAATAATAATTTTGAAAATACAAGACAAAGCAAAATTTTGTCAAGGACATAAGAATTTATTACATTTCAGATAATATAAATGGATTTCATGCATATGCATATGCAATGGGCTGGTTATAAATAAAACACAAAATATATTTTTAAATTTATAATTAGAACTCTACAAGAAGTTCTTAGTATAAAACAAAACATCTCTTGATATACTAACTTGCTAAACATTCAATTCTATCACAGTCCTTGCTCTGACCAGAGACTGGCAGAGAATCCTTCCCACAATATCTACATTGCTTATACAAATATTAAAATTATTTTGTTTCCTATACAATAATCAAACTTAAAATATATGATTTAAGTGTTAAACAGCTCTTATTACGTAATATTCATAATATGACAAGTGTAATGGTTGAAGCATTAGGGTGGCAATAAAAGGGCCACCAATCCACACGCAAAATAGGTGCACATTGACCCAGACTGCTAAGAGGATTCAAAAATTTAATGAAAAAAAAAACACTCGTTGATATGAGTAAATGCTTGATATGAAAGAAGAAATAGTCATCCGGACAAATTAAATTAGTATGATTTGAATCTGGAAACCTACGTCTGTATGTTAATTCTATTAAAATTGTTCATGAATTTGATAAAAACAATTAAATTACAATTTGTATTAACCGTTTCCGTGCGAATGGCACAGGCACCATACAAATCTTTTGCGTATGGTGTATGGTGCCTTAGAGGATACAAATGTCAGGACAAAAATTATATGTTTGTTGACGCCAGGCACAAAATTTTGTGAAAAACACCGCCGCATGGAATCGGTTAACAACACTGGGCAGTTCAATAAGTTCCTTATTTAAATGTATGAGTTTATATTAAAACCGAAATCATGCCAGCAGCCAGAACATTCTGGACAAATACAAAACAATAAGATTTTTTGAGTGTGTTCAGATTTGTATTCATATATATGTGACCTATCTGTTTTATAATTATAAAAGGTAGCCGTCGATTGACCATATTCCAGATCCAATGGTTTGACATGTTAAATTTTCATAAAATAATAAAATAAGTTAGTTTCACTATGTTGGTGATAAAAATGTCTTATTCTTACTCTAAATTAAATATTTATAAACCTGTTGATGTTGTGTCTTTATAGAAATATTACAATGTTTAAAAAAACTTTATATCGTAACGCTTAGGCATTAAACATAGTAAAAAGTAAAAACATAATATTATTTGTAACTTATAATAATTTTTAAATATTAAGCTTAATTACTTGATGAATACGGCTTATTATTTTGACAAATAATTATTTGTTAAAAGATGGAAAATAAAAAGATTTTTTTCCTTCAAACCAGATTAATAAATTGGAAAACTAAAAATTTATAAATATTTTCAAATAAATATAGAAATCACAACCATAATAAACAATGTAATCCAATCTTTTTTCAGAAAATAACTTAGTATTATTAAACGATTTTTATGTGTTACTTCTTTGTTAAAAAAAGCAAAGCTATGATATTTTGTTCTGCACTAATAATTAGCTACATTGCTTAGGCACATTCAGTGTTAGCGCCGTCTCTTTTACTTCGAACCATACACTTAGATAACTGATCACAGGTTGACTGAGCCCTTGCATATGGTAAAAGAAAGAAACATTTATGTAGGTACTGCAGGTGTGCGTGCGCGCATGTTTGCGTACATGTGTAAGTTATGGCAATTGAGCAAGAGGATTTCCTGATGGTAAAAAATATCTGCGATGCTGACCTTTATCAAGGCCGAATGGGAAATTATGACAGTCAGGGGAATATGATGTTTGAATCAAGCAGGACTATTATTTTTTATTTAAAATATACTATTGAACCAATTCGGTTGCAGAAGCTAGCAGAAAACAAATAATATCGTACTAATTTTATGTAATGTTATCTAGGCGTATAGTTCAACGAAGGCTAATAAAAAATCTTAACTATTCTGCACTTAAAATAAATATTATGCACAATAAAGCAATATTATCATTCTCAGTATATATGATATCGCAAAGTCCAAAGTATGGTAAACTAAATCTGATATTAGTATATACAAAACTACATCCATTTAAATGTTACCACTTTGTGGAGTAAACCAAAAATTTACCAGTGTATGCGTGATGGTCAAAATTTAATGAAACTATGTACTCAATCCATTTTGCTTTAAAATGCATGCTTCTAACCATACTCTGGGCTTTTATGTTAACATAATAAATATACAACAATAATTATAACGGGTCATACTAAGTCAGAGTAACATTTTCTTTACAATTAAAATAAATTTAAAATGTTAAAAATTCAGGTGGGTATGAATTATGAATATTGTTCCAATACAAGCTTTTATACACCTGAACGTGTGTATTACATATCTACGTATTTACAGACTAGACAACACCTATTATATAAATATGTATATTACCTACATAAAACAAGGTTAGGATACTGGTCTGAGATCCGAATGGGGGCCGGCCTTCGCCCATATGTGGATTCGTATGTTTTTCAATTCTTGCATATTTGACTGATTTGGATATATTATATACAACAAACTTAAAAAGCTTAGAAAGCTTGTTACATATAAAATACCAATTGGTCAAGTCATTATGACATTTTGACAAGCTCAAAAAAAAAACCCTCAAATCGCTTGATGTTTCTTCACTGTAGAAAAAACTAATGACAGTAATATCAATGTTTAAAACCCTCACATCACATAATTTTAACTAGAAAAAGCTAACTTAAAAAACTTTCTCTAGTTAGCATATAGGCAAGAGTCTGTCCCAATCTGGATCTCTGAATAGAAACTTAATAGACTGTAATACAGTATTTCGGGTACATACCATCATAAACAATTCATAATGGACATAACATCAAGTTTATATTTAACAAAATTAGTGTTTCTGCAGTCTAGTGCAGATACACCTCTAGTTTAAATGCTCATATTAGTAAACTGCTAGATTTATATAAAATAGCTATTCAAAATGATTGGTTTTATTAAATGTTAAGTTATGCTAGAATATAATATGAATTTTTCGATATGTTTTCAACTGATTAAACAACTGGCAACATTTTTAAAATGTCACTGATTTTGAAACTGGCAACTCATAACATTCAACTGATTAAATACAACCGGCCATATTTTAAATTTACATGTTTAAATATAGACCTATAGTACAATTCTTTAAACAAAGTTAATCATTTCAACTTTGATATTAAGGAATCATTAATTCTAGTATAAAAATACATCTTTGTCTCGCTATATTGGAGACATTCATTTCTTAAATTTACAAATATCCTTAAATATAATATTCATTGTAATTTTAGGAATATTCCTTTATTCAATTATTCAGCTCGGCTTATAAGCCTTATAAGAATTATAATTCCACATGGTTTCAATATTTATTCTATAAGACAATCTATTCTTATTAGTGTTCCTTCTGAACGATACTCTTGTCTATTTCTTCTCCCCTTTACATCACTTAGATATTTTTAAATACATACATATTTTTTATTTATCTCTAAATATCACTCACTAATGTCACCAAATCCATAATTTCCTCAGATAGATATTTATTAAGATTTTTGTAAATGTCTATGGTAGTCTCACCAGTTTTGAAGTAAGGTCAACAGTTAGTCTATGGCCTCGTACCGTTCCTCTGCCTCAGTGGCGGTCTCGGCGGGAGGAAGGGCCCGACGCGCCTCCCCGGGACTGTCTTCCGACGAGGGGGAGGGAGTTTGACGCTCTTGGCTTGAGCTTGAGTTACCTAAAAAGTGAGGAAATATCTAGTAATAAATTGATAGATAAAAAATTGAGTTCCGATATTTTGTGTTTTGTTAAATTTAATTATTAATTCATTATATGTGCCAAGTTCAATGGTCAGTGCTGAAATGTATTTATAAGTAACAGTATAACTTATCATATCTTCTTATAACACATTCTCTTATACAACACATTATCTTATGTTATAAGTAGATATGATATGTTATAATGTTACTTATAAATAAATTTCAGGACCGACCATTGAACTTGGCACATATTTAGATCTCATTTTCATATTATTTGATATCATTACTTTTTGTACGTGAGTACATAACCATACGCCGACAGGTCTTGTAGGCCTGATTATATGTTATATGTTAAGTTAATTCGCATAAAGACCAGATTGCAGGCCCATAGTACACGGCGTATTTTAAACTCGCCATCGCCATCTTGTGAATCCTATTTAAAATTTACGTTTGTGAGGCCTATTTAAATTTACGTTTGTGAGGCCTATTTAAATTTATGTTTGTAAGACCTATTTAAATATACTTTTGTGAAGCCTAAAAAAAGTGAATTATGTGTAACTGGTATTTTTTCACCTAAAACCATCTAGTCTAGGTCATCTCATCTAGGTCATCTGGAAATGGGTCATGGGAATCAGTCGTTCAATCAACCGTTTGAGATAAGCTTAAGAATTTCGCAAATCTCAATATATGAGCCAAATTGGATATGTTTATGTGAAAAAGTTTTTGATTTATGAGGGAGTCAAAAGTGGCTCCAAATGGTTCGTGTAATATTACACACGGTGCGGTTCGCCAGTTCTGTTTCTTGAACTTGGCTTGACCCGCTACCGCGTGTCTACACCTGAATTTCATACTGTTTGTCAAAAGACTTTGTTAGAAAACAGATCTACCTAGCAATTTTTTTTTAAACTACGATTGTCTATGTCAGCTTCTATAATATCTATGGTCCTGTACTAGCAGTCGTCACTGACCTGGCGCGATGGCGTGCCTGGGAGTCTTGGGCGCGGGCCCGCTGGACCCTCCGGGCCCGCCAGGTCCCCCGGCCGCGTTGGGGTCGTCGCGCTCGCCCTGCGCGGGGCACTCGAGGTGCACGAGGTGGAACACCTGCACGTGATCAAACTCCATGCTCCGTATAGACGCAATTTTAT
>DWAJ01006260.1:0-10568 GCA_018238005.1 Eurema mandarina | reverse complement strand
CTCACCGTCTCCGGGAACCACGCCGCGCTCGCCGACGCCTCCAACAAGTTGTTCAACACGTCCCGCCCGTTCTCGAACTCTTTCGACGACAGCACCCTCGGCGTCTGGCACGCGATCATATCCGCGTGCCCCTTGAAAAACTTGTGGAACATGTTCAAAAGGGAGTAATTCCAATTGTAATCATCGTACAGGCAGTAGTCTCCGCTTTGTACCTTCAGCCGCTTCCAAAGCGTCGCAT
Source organism: Eurema mandarina (assembly GCA_018238005.1). Classification (NCBI taxonomy): domain Eukaryota; kingdom Metazoa; phylum Arthropoda; class Insecta; order Lepidoptera; family Pieridae; genus Eurema; species Eurema mandarina. Next base: position 10,330 of record DWAJ01006260.1, on the reverse strand, counting down.
TGAAGGCTAGCCCCACGTGGAAAGGAGGCTGCCACGGCTCCAGCAACAGGAGATCGCTTCTAGAACCTCGCCGGTACGGTTTGCCGAACGACGCGACGTCCACGTGGGGAAAATAAGAGAAAGACTTTTGAATGTATCGAAACATGTGCATTAAATCGGGCGCGATGTAATTATCTTCTTCCAGAAATACGATTAGACCTTCATAGCTCCTGATAGCCGCCACCTGCTCGAACACGAAGTTGGCGGTCCACCACCAGAACTGTTTCTTCTCGGTGATGTGCGCGTCGCGGAACTGGCAGTACTCGGTGTCCGTCACGTTGCAGTCGTTGGGGTCCACGCCGGGGAACTTGTGAGGGTACAGCTGCAACGAATGCGGGTAGAATATTTGCATCACTTTGCAGAAGTCTATCGTTTGGATGTAGTCATTGATCGCGTCGTCGTAGTAGCTGTGCGAGAACACGACCAGGACGGAGTCTATGAACTGCACCTGGGCGAGCGACAGCACCAGGTGCTGCAGGCTGCCGAGGTCCCTGTGCGCCTGCACCACTACGATAGGCGTGTCGTCTTCTACTCTCTGAAATTTATCCGAATTCAGGATATGCCGCTCCTTGTTCAGTGATTCCAATTTTGATCTTAATTTATGTACATTAATTTGAATGTTATCTGAGAGACGCGTGTACGATACGTACTTTTGTAGTTTACCGGGAATTCGGTACAAGGGGCTTCGGTACAGAGAGTTTAATTCGTATATCAGGTACGCTAAAAACAAATAAGCGACTACAACTGTCCCGAGGCGGCACAACGTTAATAAATATTTGTGGAATATAATTTTTGATATATTTAATGTATTCATTTTGAGATTGTCACCTTTGTAAATTGTTATGTTATGTAAATGTCAAATTTGATGAAGATAAGATTTATTTTTCAGAAAAGGATGTAAAATAATTTTGACGATGTGTGTGTGTCAATTAATCTGATTCTTCAATACATTTTATAAAATAAAAGCTATTTAATACAAAAATAACGCTGTTAATTACTTTTTATTAACAGTAGGTCAATCACCTTGCATAAGTATGCATTCGTCAAAATTCATTATATAATTGCGTCATCATTTGCCCGCTTTCCCAAAAGATCTATTCCTCAGCGCGAAACTTTTATTGTAACTTCAGCGACTTAATTTCGGCGGAAAAATTCAATTTGTCTAAGTACATCGCTTAAGTACTTTTCGAATTATGGGCTTCTTATATTCTTTACGACTTTGCGTATCTCGGCGAAATGAGGATAAGGTATATCTTCGGATAATAGGTTTTATCGACGCTTGCCGCTTGCCGCGCGCCACTCAATGACGGATGGCCCGCAGCGCCGGCTTTCGTCCGATGTGATTAAGCGTATTATAATTCCTATATTGTATTGAAGCTTTGTCCCATCAATGGAGATTAAATGGATTGATCATTGTCTGTACCAGGTTTCCCCAAAACTAGTGTAAATCATTTGTCTTACTGTTCTGCATAGCTCTTACTGTGTCGACTTATATTTGTGTTGAGAGAGCGAGGAGCTACTGAAAATAAGTGAATCAAAAGGATGTATGGACAGAGGTTGTAAATCCGTTTAGAGTGAGAATTAACGGAGCGTGGCTAATTAATGATAAGCTTAATTTTATTGTTTCAAACAGCCAGTTAATTGTGCTCAATAGCGTTGCTGCTAAAGTTCCGTTTGTTTAGCGACACTAGTGCCGGGCGGCGGCGGCGGCGGCGATGGGACGCGCAAATATAAACAAGCACACAGTGAATGAATAAAGCTGTCGCTCGAGCTATCGAGCCCGGACACTCCGCCGAGGAGTTTATATTCCAACTAATTTTATATTATTTACATCGTTATTTCAAGTAGAACTGTATGCCTTTATATTTTATATATAGCAACACAGGAATGTGTTGGACAAAACACGTTTATATAAATTATATGCGAATATTATTTTCATCACCTACAATTATGATTAATACGAGAGTTCGTTTAAGTTTTTTGTTATTAATGTTAGGGTATAATGTGAAACTATGTTCGCACCTTTGAAGAATATTTTCTTGCACTTGAGTGAAAAGCTACTTACAAATGTAAATCGACACAATATTCGTTAGCACTTTTCCATGCGACTGTACGAGCAATGGAAACGCTGTGACAGCTTAAAAAGTGCTGTCGCAGTGCGAGTGTTTGCTCGACGCTTTGTGCCGCTGATTTATCGGCGCTGGTAATAGCCCTTACTCGGGAATAAATGCTGCACCTGCCTGTACCTACCCACACCTGTACCTACCCACAGGGTACCCAGCTGTACCTGGCCCGACCCGGCTCTGCTCAATCCCGACTATTTCCTTTTGTCTTTAAGTCGTTTGTTTGGATCCAATTGATTGCGTTGTTCTGTAAGTTATGGAGTTTTTAGCTTCCGACGTAAAATACGGACCGGGACTTAACTCTGTGCTTACTTGCCGGCGCAAGTACCGCCTAATCGTTTTATTTATCTCAGAAAGTCGACTTAATGTGCTTTGCATTAGTATTAAAAGAAATAAGCATGTGTTTGTTGATTTTTAAATTACGAAAAATTACATCAAGTATATGAAATATGTATTATATGCTTGTTTTACAGCGTGTTACAACGTTAGGAATAGAACAATAGGTACTGACGTAATACTTTAATTTTGAAAGAATAATTTGCACGACTTGACCTCAGCAAATAGCTTACAAATACAGCTAATTAATAAAATAAAGACTTGCAGTAAATTGGGCCTAAACTTTAACTAAATAGCATCGAGTTTATCCATTGAGGTCGACTTTAATGCAAATATACACATATTGGAGCGAGATATTTTGTGGATTAAATAAATTTTTATAGGTACATATACAATAACGCGAATACTCGACTGAGTGAGTAAACAAACCATTACGTAAATGGTTTTCAAAAAACTATCATAAATTGGCAGGTTGTGAAAATGTGTGGATTTTTGTTACTTTGATCAGACTATTCAAATTTCAGTTCGAAACACACAGGACAGTTTTTATCTTGGAACTGCAACAGGGATGCGATAAAAAATTAAATTTCGACAAAGGCACATTATTCGTTGTGTAAATCTGCACATTAGCCGGTCCGCGGGCCAGCTTACTTTAAACGCATGTATAGAACAAATTGAATGTAGTACAAAGTTATAAACGGTTCGGTCGGCGCGGGCGGCTGGCGGCTGGCGGCTGGCGGCGGGCCAGGCGGCCGCTAAATAAATATTGCGATTTGGCTCCCACAGCCTCCGAGCCTCCGCTAACACTAATACAATGATGTATGTACACGCTGTAACGATTACTGCATACTTTAGGTCATTTATATCCGTGGGGGTCTGCGGAAACGGCGCAACGATCAAGCATTTACAATCAGATGATACTTAATCAAATGGTTACAATGACTCTTACTAGATTTATTGTTAGAATGACTTTCATGACAATTGTGGGATTGAAATAAGATTTCCATACTTTTCACCCCGTTGGCGGAACATATTAATGCCCCTTAAATTTAGAAATAAATAATTTTACATCGTCAAATAACCATAATGATGTAGTACGCCTCAGTCAGTGTAGTTACGAAGATTGTATTAATATTACTGCACACGACATGATTGTAATATTATATGATGTGTTACGTGGGTGTAATGAGCAGCCCCCCTCCGCCCCCGCCCCCTCGACCCCTGCCACATTCCCTCAGGAAATATCCAGTAAGCTGTAATGAACGCAAGCCGAAATGTTGAAAAAGCAACCCGTAGCCCGGGCAATCAGCACACGGCAAACCTTTCCTAGTCTAATCTGATAATTCACATCTAGATAATTCTTAAGATACATTAAAGTTAATTAGGAGAAAATGAACTAGAGTTAAAATTATCGTCGTCCTTTCAGATCTTTTGCATTTCCAAGAACTTTCGAGAACGGACTTTCGTAATCGTAACAATTGAAACGTACAGCTAGTTTCGTCGCCGGCTTCTGCGAAAGAAAATGGAAAATAATTCGTAAATCAGAAACAAGTTTCACAAGAGTTAAAAAGTAGTTCCGACGGCGCTTTCGTTGTTGACTCCACTTGCTCATAGCTGCCGGCGCGTGCCACAGGCCACTTACCTAAAGTTATATGTATTTAAATATTGTTTTCTACATTTTGTCCACTTCTTTTCTTTTATGTTGTTTAAAGGACGTCTAGCCATTGTATATATTGATCATACTTTCAGCTATTGAAATGGTAAATCGAGACTAACGGTATGTTATTATTATAAAGAGGAAAGATTAAATTGTTGATTGGTCTTTACTAGAATTTAAAACTAAAAACTAGATCGATAAATTATTCAGGTAATTATTATTCGGTAACGGTTGATGTAATTTGTACCTTTACCCTGTAATTTGTACCCGTTGGTAGAAATGCTTTAACGTGATGATGTATGTGGCTTTGTTGTCTTATATTTATTGTATTTAAATTAAAATAATTACAGTGGAACTACTTTTAGTGTTATGTTTTTTTATCACTGTGTAAGAAAGAAAGATTTTAATTATAATATCTATAAACAGACTTCTAACATTTTATACTGTACCAGGAGCGCAGCGGCGCGTAGGCGGTGTGCGACAGTGCAGTAGCCAGTAAGCGTCTAAGCGTCCCGCGTCCCAACTCATTAACCGTGCAATATCGTGCTAACTGCTAACTGCTTGCTGCAGCCCGCGCCGAGCGCCGAGCGACGCCTTCCTGATATTACAGCGCCGTTAACTCGCCAATTTATTCGCTGAACTTTCCTCCTCCGCCGCGACAATGTCGACGTTGTATTTCCGCTTGTATTTCCGCATCTCGACGCCCACTGCACCGTGTTACACATTTAGCTAAGCTACACGACGCAATTGCAAATTACACATTACATTAATATGACGAACCCTTAGTTTTGGATGTTTTGTTTGAATAAACTGATAAATTTAAAGTTAGGTACTAGACTTTAAAAACGACTAAAAGAACTCCTTGTTTTCGCTTAAGAAGTAAGAACCAACCAATAGGCAGTTCGTCTAAACTTCGACTTCAAAAAAGCATTAAAAAGATAGTAATCGGTTCAGTTGTTATGAACTTATTTTTTTATACTATGATAGGGGGCAAACGAGCAGGCGCGTCGTCTGTGATCAACGCCGCCCATGAGCACTCGCGTTACCGGCCTTTTATAGGTATATTTTTTTGACTTAGCAACACATTTAGCTATTAATTTGAATATATAGATATTATAAATATCGTAATATCTGGTTTGCGTTATGTTAAATGCTACTCATAGTTTTGAATATCAATTAAAATTCATTTTATTAAATCGTTTCTAATTTTAATATTAACCTAACCTCGTGCTGATTAGGGCCACGCTGCGATAAACTTTTTGTTTCAACCGCCATTTGCGTTCTGTCAAACTGTCATTAACTCATTGGATCGTAATTGTTGCGTGTCTTTAATTGTAAATGTAGTTATCATTAAGTTATTGTTGAATTTACTATTTACTTAAAGCGTTTAATCTGTTTAAAAATTAGCATAATGAGTAATGACATGAGTAAAACAATGGGTTATTGTGCTCGGTTTGGTTGGCGAGTGTCGTGGCAAAAAGCCTTTGTCATAGTTATGCAGGACGGTGGATCAGGGATCTAATCCACAGTTCAATGTCGAAGGTCGTAGCCGCGAATTTGTGATGAAGAGCGGGATGGTGATAATAGTTTTGTAATTATCATGTTTTTTTATCGGTTTCATTTAAACATATTTTACCTTAAAAGCATGCGTAAACATTTCTGCATAAAAAAGTTTTTTAAGATAAACAATTTCTTAATAATTAAGATCGTTCTAACGATAGCGAATTTCGCGATCGCTGCACGTTCACACAAAGCGCGTAGCGTGGTGTAGGACGACAGATAGCATCGCTGTTCTTACAGATTACAGAGGATCGGTGTTATTAGTGGCTTACGCGCTTTGTGTCGTCCTGCCTCTACCGGGAGATGGAGCGATATGGGCGAGGGCTCGAGGGGTCGAGAGTGCCTCTAGAGACCCCGGTGACCTGTGCTCGGGGAGTACACTGGGGGTACGATAACGGTATCAGTCGGGTCTATCGTTGTCAATGATATGAAGTAAAACTAGTTTACTTGTACGATTAGCAAGGTACTCGCCATTCTGTATACAATTGCCTTATAGTGAACACTGCTCCCTTGATTGTTGTTTTTTATTGTATCATATTGTTTATAATCGTTTATATAAAATTGTATATTTCGACAATTATAATATTTAAAATGCAATAAATATTATGTATAGGTACTTATTCAATCAACGAGCAACAGTATTATCTAGAAGGAGCATCGTATAATAATAACTAAGTGCTCCTCAACTCGCAACTCCGGTCGCGAGGGCCGAAGTAGTTTGTAGCTAGTGCCTAGTTGCAAGTTGCAGCCATTGAAAGGCATCAGTTGGCAAATCACTTCCAGATTAGTCCGATCGCAGCGGAGACGTGCCGCTGCGGGGCGAGCGGGGGGGTGAGGGGCTGCCGGGGCCGGGGCCGGGGCGGGGGGCACGGTGATCTGATCGGGATGCGTCCCGGCTCCGGCGAGATTGGATCACGACCCTAGTCGCTGCTTGTGGCCCAATATCGCGAGTGTAACGCACATCGCCGACTTGGGCCAAGAGATTACGAGTTAGACTACATCGCTAGAACTGCTAGTAGGTTACTTCCGTGTCTGTACGTGAAAAATGTTTACACAGTTTCACACACATAAAACCTTACTCTTTTTTATTGTTTACAAGTACATTACACAAATTAACGTCAAGTACTATATTTTTATATAAATGAGATATTAATTTCAGAAACTCAAGTGGGCTCTTGATTATCAAAGACTTGTTATTACTGAGTGATTAAATTTGTTATTACGGTGAGTGTTCTGCAAAATATTCTATAGATTGAACGCTAAGCTAAGCTTGTAATATAAGTGTAATCTGTAATCCAACACACAGCACACTGAGGGGATTGTTTTGTATTGCTATTATAATGCGCATGTTGTATTATAATGCGCCTATTGTATTACTAGATTAACTTATGTAGATCATAATAATTATATAAACTGGAATATTACATCGGGGATGTGTAGTATAGCTTCCGTTGGTACACACTACACAGTGCAAACTCACAAATTTGTCTCAAAACTAGCAACGTGCAGGCGCATAACACGCGAACACTCTCTAAACAAATGGCCAGCTCATCGGACTAAAAGATTTGTTTGCGTCAGAGCCCTTCAGCATCTCATTTTTGGTGCAACTGTAGCGACCTTCATCCCTATATCTAGAGGCGTAAGGCATGAATTCCCATGGATTCCGCCGAATTTGCGACACACTCGGGCTTTTGTGCTTTAAACTATGACGCCGAGTTATTCCGTCATCTAAATATATACTCTATTTGTAAGGCTGACGGAGGTTTTTATCTCTGGTATGCTGATGTAACTAAATGGTTACATACATTTAATGCAAACATAGATAAATATTTAATGTAAACATAGATTTGATATATTTATTCAATAACGAAAATATAATACTTACAATGTACATATTGATATTTTCAAATATTTTTTCATTCAGCTGAAATAAAATCTTTGGAAGATTTTAAGTTGGTAAGTATTAAGATTAAAGTTCTCATTTTCAATTAGAGGAGATTATTTTTGTAAATGTAATTAGAAAAATATGTCAAAAGTTTTCTTTTGTCTTCAAATCGTATTCCTTTGAACATAAACAAAAGTTATTTCCGATCACGAAAACAATTTCAGTATGAAAATGTTTAGAGCATCATCGCTCACCTCGGATTACAGCGGTGCGGACGGGCGGGAGAGGGACCACCTCCTCGCAGCCTCACGGTCTCACCCGACGCAACACTTTGCATTTAAGATGCTTTGCTCAGCCGGGAGGAAATACTCACCTTTAGCAATACTCCGATACGTCGAGCTGCACCCGATGAATGCTACAGCAATGTGAGCCATTCAGGACTTGCTACGTCCGCGTCGGGGAAATAAAACCACGCTAGCTAACTTAATCATTTATTGCATTTGTCAATATTGTATAAAAATATAAATAGTAGGCTATAATTTCTAGGTGTTTAGCGTAAGGCTACATTCCATTTCATTGTTTTAAGCTTTACCTCTCTAGCTTTATCACGAGATTTTTATGCTATGCTATGTGCTATTTTAACAATAAATTAATTAAATGTTATGTTGTTAAGACTCTCTCTTAAATAAGGTTTCAGTAAAACTATTAAAGATCATTAGTTATATCTAGCAGATGGATATAGAAGTATACATTAACAAAGATATAAAATAAATAATGTAATAAAGTATAACATCTAAAACATAGCATGTGGACAGGCATGATCGCTTTCGATGAGATGTGCAGCCTTTTCACCAATCATGATGACGGGCGCGTTGGTGTTCCCGCTGGGCATGTAGGGCAGCACGCTGGCGTCGGCCACGCGCAGGGCGCGCACTCCGCGCACGCGCAGCGCCGCGTCCACCACCGCGCCCAGCGCGCACGTGCCCGCGTAGTGGAACATCGTCGACACCGAGTGCACCACGTAGCAGCGCCAGTAGTCCCGGCTGCCGTACTTGTACTCTTTGCATTTTGGATACGGCAGGTCCACGAACTCGGCGTTCACGCTCTTGAAGTACGTAGAGTTCAGAACCTTGGTCAAATCTTCCACGTAGGACGCCATATTGTCCAGATCGCGTCTATCTGTAAACGTCATGGGATCGATGATGGGCGGGTCCATGGGGTGGGCGCTGCGCAGCTTCACGCGACCGCGGGACTTCGGGTGCAGCAGATTCATGTTGACGAAGAGAGTCTTTCGACCTTTGCCTGCGTTGAAAAGATTCTGGCAAATGAAGTCCTCGAAACCAAAATTAAAGGAACAAAGCTGCATCGCGGCCGGGGAATCGTTCGGCATCTCCAAGAAGGCGGCCTGATAATCTGGACACACCTGATGCGGGTCTAACGATACGACTCCGTGAAATATTGGAAACTGTATTTTAGTCGGATTAAGGGGGGGCGGTTGCGGCGGATCGTTGGATTTTTCCACCCTAAAGGATGCTATTACCATAGCGTGGTCCTGCAGGTTGTACCCGACGGGCAGGTCGCTGCGCACGGGGATGCCGAGCTCGGCGAGGTGGTCGACCGGCCCCACGCCCGACAGCATCAGCAGGCGCGCGCTGCCCAGCGTGCCCGCCGACACCACAACCTCGCGCCGCGCCAGCGCGCGCATCGATTTGTGCTTCTCTGTCAGGAACTCCACTCCCGTGGCTACATTGTGTTCATCGATTAAAATCTTGGTAACGAAGCTATGTTTTCGCACGAATAAATTCGGCCTGTCCTTGCAGGGTTTCAAGTAGGCGTATGCCGTGCTCTGTCTGGTCTCGTCAGCTATCGTAAATAATCCTGCGGTGAAGCCCTTGGTGTGGGGTCCGTTTAGGTCGTAGACATGCGGTTCACTGACCTCCGCGAAACTATTTAAATATTTATTGATGGTAGGACTAGTCTCCCTCGTGACACCGACGGGTCCCTCGGTACCATGATATGCGACGTACGGGGAGAGCAGGAGCTCGGGACTCCTGAGAGACTCGCTCTTGATGAAGAAGGGGTAGACGCCGTCCCAGTCCCAGGTGTGGTCCTGCGCGGCGGCGGCCCAGTGGCAGTAGTCGCCGGGGCAGCCGCGCACGTACAGCATGTAGTTGAGGCTGCTGCTGCCGCCCAGCGCGCGCCCCGCCGTCCAGTTCAGGGCCTGCGTCCTGTGCCCCTGGTACGCGAAAGGATCGCGCTCCGTGGTGAAGTTGTAATCGATGCTAGTTCGTGGTAGGTAATTGAACATACCTGGTTTCTGTGAAAGTACATAATTAACTTAAAAAAAACCGACTTCATGATAATACCTATTCAAAAAAAAAAATCGTTCAAATTGGTTCATAATCGGCGGAGATATTGCGTATAAAAAAGTTTATCGCCAATTTTCCACCCTTGGGGATTGTTTTTTTTATTATTAAATTTAAATGGGACCACCCTTGAGGTATTTCCTATACGTTGAAAAAAGATTTGTTCAAATCGGTTCATAATTGGCAGAGTTATCGCGTAACAAACATAGAAAAAAAACATACGGGTCGAATTGAGAACCTCCTCCTTTTTGAAGTCGGTTGAAAATAGTTTTATACGACAATTATCTTTAATTATAAGCTATTTCTAAATGTTACTTGTACGGGTCGTCAAGCAAATATATAATGATGCAGTAGTAGATGTGTG
>DWAJ01006259.1:0-10569 GCA_018238005.1 Eurema mandarina | reverse complement strand
CATAGAATTCCTAAGCGTACCTACCTATACACCGAACTGTTACTCCTAACTACTCAGTGAAATAGCGCTAAGTCCTAGCTGCAAGACGCAAGAGTCTTGCAGGCTATGTCTTGTTCTTGCTCAAGTCATGCACGGTCAGTCTTGGTCTTGGTCTTGCTAAAAATACGCGGTCTTGTTCTTGGTCTTGGTCTTGCAAAAATGCAAGAACAAGACCAAGACTGCAAGACCAAGACTGAATTTGGGCAACACTACTTACCGAAGTTATTTTTATTAGCGTTTGCACCACATCCTTTAAAAATTACCAAACAATTTTTAATACAGTTAAATGTTTTTAAACTTTCTTTATATAACCGCGTTAAATGAAATGCCATTTTCTTGTCACGTAACCATACAAATTAATTGTTTTATTCCTTAGTTGTAGCAACTTTCCAATATAAGTTGTAGCGAAAGCGAACGGTAACATTGGTCTGATGGAAAAACTTAGATCCGGCATGAACAGGGATTGTTAGTTTACAAATAAAGTAGTTACAAGTCGCGTCCGAGTTTTATCAAATCCATTCCGACCATTAGATAGCTCTGTGAAGTTAGTGGCTATTTGAATAACCATAATGGAGTCGTGTCGAGTTTGTTTCCTTTGTTGAAGTATTGGGAAAATGTTCGTAGGATAAGTTCGGAAGTAATGCTAAATATTTAGTGAGAAAAGAATATTAGAAAGAATCGAATCGTATATGTACTAAATTGTTTAAAGATACTAGGGTAACATACGTGCTTGAGAAGTGTATAATCAATAATGTAGTATTATGAGGTAAATATATATTTAATTAAACAGTTTACATCTACGTTTGCTTCTTCGACGTAGTTATCTATTTGATTAATAGAAAATGATTTTGCTCCTTTTTAGGTGTTTGATATCGATATTGGGGCATCATATTAAGTTAAAGTGTTAAAAATAAGTTTGTTGCTCTTAATAACTCTAATGTCAAAAGCCCACAAACTAAGGCGTTCCATACAATACTTCACAGGTACCCTCTATACAGTAACATATTGGAAAAATAAGGGTTCGCACTTAACACCTGCGTCTCGAAGTCTATTAGAATAAATTCGTTTTTATTTTGTTACAGAGAACACTTTTCATTCGATCCTTGTTATTTCCATTACAAGTGTTTTTAGGTCAGAAGTTTGACATATTAAATTATCCAATACGTAATATATTATGTAGGTATAAAGGAGACCAATAAGTATTGAGCTGTTTTATTATAATTGAAGTTAAAAAATCCATTTATCGTGAACGTAAAAAATTAAACGTAAATTTCTCTTCGGATAGCAAATAGCATTTTCATTTAACCAGACATTACTATAGCGTGTTGAAAGTCAAACAATCTTATACAAAGTAAATGGCAAGACCAATCTAATTCATTTGTTTTCCCACTGGACACATCACGTCCACACGAAGAGAAGTTCAAAGAATAATCATTAAAATAATTGGTTTAAGCGAACTATGTTAGTGTTGGATAAAATTACTGTGTTCTGGCGCGAAACCTAAAGTTTTTAAGTGAGTCTAACGATATCTAAGGGTATTATCGTCATACTAGGTGCTTCATATGGCTTAACCCACATTTATCTTCCGCAGATAAAGATTTTTCCGGCGGCTAAAGGACGCGATACATTTTTCAACATACAGGAGTCTATGAAGGGCTATCTCAGATATATGAGTAGATATTTATATTCAAAAAAGGTTTTGACGCTTCGTTGCTGTGTGTTATATAATAAATGGTGTAGTAAAGGTTATTCATAGAACGAGTATTTTGCATTTTCTTGTTATAAGGAAATCTTCTTATTTTGTAATAAAAATGTTGCGTAATCTCTGTGTTATTTATAGACTTATACTATTTTTATAATAGCATTAAGACGTTGTTAAATTATTAAAATGGACTCTGAGTATAAGCGTGGATAAAAAGGAAAGATTTTTATTTGTATCTAAATTCTTGCAAATCGTCGCTTATTTGCGATGAATATAAATATGATGATAAACGTCCTAATGTTATTCTTTGTTACGTATATGTATATCCTTATGCAATAATACAATAAGAATTTTTGAATAAATAAAATTATAAGCATTCGATGGTTTGAGATTATCGTAAACAACCTTACAATCAACCGCTTCAAAAACTTGGTTATTTTTAAATATAATCTTAATACTGCAGTAGGGAAAGATAAACCATCTGACATAATTCCTGATTCATTCAAAAATTGTGACTAAAATTTAGCGTTTTATTTAAACCGTAATATTAAATGAGTTTACGAGCCGCTATCTCGACATGTGCCTCGAGCTGATATTTTAACTTAAATACGAAACAGTTAAAACAGTTTATTTTATAAAATAATCTTGAGCAGCGTGTGATTTTAAACCACGGTAATGGAACGTGTTTCATGTTTCAAATTTAAGTTACTCGCTAAAGAAGAATATACATATGCTTTTACGTACATAATAAATTAATTAGTAGAAATATTAGAGGTAGGTTAAGGAGGCCTCAACGAAAGGGTAAATAGAGAATGTAGTATGGGATAACGGTTAAGGAAATATGGACTTTCGAACTCACTAAGCGAAACGTAATGACATTGACGAGATTCCTTTACATACCTAACTATGATTTACTAGAGGAGGCGATAGGTACCAAGGCTCAAACTGACGTAATTCTCTGTATTTTTTTTTTTGTATATATATGTTCTTATTGTGGATGTGAAAAACTTCTTCAAATTACTGTAAATGTTTCCAAATCAAAGCTATGATGCTCTGCATTGTGCAAAAGCTGAAATGCTGAATATTAAAAAAAATCCCTTCAGTAGTGATTTTATTATTGTGTAATAACGTCCACCCATACGTCGACACAAACTATTTTTTTAAGAATTCAGAAAAATATAATTACAACTCTATGGAACTGAAGTCGTACGTAAAATCATGAATTTGCTTTGGTTCATTCGAACAACAATAAAAGTAATTGATCGAAATATCACTTAAATAACTTGCATAAACAATCTACGAAATATTTAATTTTATTGGCAATTCGTCTGAAATTTAATAAAAGCACCGGCTTTTTCAATTTAAGAGCAATTTTACATGGATTAATGTTTTCTCGTTATCGATATTCGACTTTAACCCGGTAAGGACGTAATGAAAATAGTACGTATTGTTCAGTTTAAGGGTCATTTTGTACCAGTACGAGTATCAATTGCGCGCACAAATTGAGAAAATAACAATGAAGTCAGTCAAAAATATATTTAACGTTATTCTTCTGGCTCTGTCGAAAAGTAAATATTAGGGCAAAATATTACATTTCAATAATTAATTCTCAATTTATTTTGTGGTGCTTCGATAATATGATTAGGGATTAGTAATTTTTATCTACCGTACTAGAAGGCAAATAATACCATTTTCATGAATTCATTTTTGATATTGTTGCTTGTATAGAAATTCGAATATACGTAACCCGCGAAAATTCAAAATTCGCGATACTTTTTGAACACACTTGTATTTCTTTCAAGGTCTTGATCGCTGCTTAATAAAATCTAGGAACTATGGTCTCCAAAAGGAAGTATAGAAAGGCTCACAACAGCTACAGAGACTTTTGAAAAGCAAATGATCGAAAGTAAACTACATGTGATTAAAAACTTAATCGACGTCATTATGACGACAATAATCCTTCGATATCCACGACGGGTTAAGTATCAATTTCAACACGGTTTTATCACATTAGCCAATTATGATTTTAGCTGGCTTCATTAAGTCTTCTAAACACTAAGTTATAACGTTTTCAATACATTTACAGTACAACATTGTTTGTAAATGATTTCTGTTAAGTCTAAGTTTGGATTTCTGAATAGTTATCGTGGGTAGAAGTATTTTATTGCCCACGATAACTAACGATCTTTAAGGAATTATTTTTAACAATGCTATTTGAAATTGACAAAAATTGCTGCGAAATTGAATGCCCATGGCGTAAAGTTGCGGTTAGGTTTCGCCGCCAATCGATTGTCAAATTGAAAATGAGAGACTTTTTCAAAGCCAGTCTGGCTGAAGATAAAAAAAAATATTTCATTTAAATTATAATTGATGTTGCCGAAGTTCGCTCAGTAAATTGTCTCAATTCATTGAGTTGTGAGATTCGAAGCAAGTAATTAGGTAAATGTCTGGAGTAATAAATTAATAAACAACAAAATGATTTCGCGTTTGACGAACATCAATCATTGCGTTGGAGTTTACTCGCTAAACTTCATTAAGATTTCGAGGTCTTGTTTTATAACTAAGCTATTTTCTAAGCCTTTTAAAATAATCACTTTTATCAAAATACTTACCGATAGTATGAACCGGAACAAATTAAAACATGGTAATTATCAGATTGTTATCAATTAAAAATCATCAAAATTGTTTCACCCAACCCAATCTAATCTTAAAAAATACGGCCTAATTCAGAATCTACACCTTTTTGCAATTGAGTTTTGAAGAAAAACTTGTTCGTTATATTTATATAATAGATATTTATTTTTGTTTTTAAAACTTATCAACTCCCTATCGGGTAAGTATCGGCAGATATATTCCGATATAAATGGAATGATCGCTGGCAAATATGCAGACAATTGAACGTATTTGATAGTGAAGTCGTAAGCAAATGGCAAATGCTAAGACTTTAAGCACAGCTAATCCATGCTTCGCATTTCTATTGCTATTTCCGATATATTGCTATTATATATTATCTTGGTACTTATCCTCGGTATCAGACAAAGGTATGGAATCCATGGAATGTGTAATGTTTATTTGTTTTATTTAAAGTAAAGTTTCTTTATGAATATTAATACTTTCATAATAAATTAACCATGCCTTGTTTTTACGTGAGCAGATTTTTTTCTGGTGCAATTCTGAAATAAAATATATTCTATGTTATTATCTAAATAACCTGTGTGCCAAATGCCATAAATCGATGAAGAAGTTTTTGCGTGAACGTACATATATTCTTACATACATCTTCACAAATTGCGTGTCTAATATTAGTACGATTTGAACAGGTATAGTTATGTGAGATTATTATGGCGAGCTCAAAACATCGAAAACTAACGTTAACTAGTATACCTACATAAAACAATTATATGCACCATTGAAAATGTTGATAAAACTCTAAACATCTGAATGTACACGTAAAATTCTAAATATGCTATATATCATATGACATTATATCCTAAATAATTTTAAAAACTAGCAAGTAATTAAGCTATATTATGTACCATAAAACGTTTTCAGTCTATCCATCATTCCTTCGCAGTTTGCTCCCTGGCGATTCGTTCCATTAGGATTTCAGAGGCTTATTGAAGTGTTCCAACTGACGCGAGCTTATGCTTATATAAAATGGCTGCAAACATTTTACAATTTAATTAATACTTACACTAATTACTCATAAAGATAGAAACATGAAGTATGCGTTGTTTTGTTGGTTCTATTTGTATTGGAACGAAGTTCCTTCGCGCGTTGCGTGCGGGGATAGACGGAAAAATTAAGACCAAGAGTTGTAACGACACTTTGCTATAGTTGTAAGCCGGACGTGCACGTGCTCTCAGAAAGGAAGCCACTTTCACTTTCGTTTCGTCTTTCTATTTTTAAAATATTATTTTATTTTATTAAAAAGAAAATATTACACTTTCTTCACTAATTAATCGAAAGGAACTTCGTTCCGTCCGGAATTTCCTTGACTACTCTCAAGTTTTATTAGTTGTTTCTTAATACCTAAGCGATAATACTCATTTACTTTGAACTCTATAATTTTTTTATTAATAAAAATATTTAGTGCTTATTACATTATAAATGTGAGTGACATCTCAAAAGCACATTTATGGATTATGTAAATAATCTATATCTACAGAAATGGTGGTAAATGTTTTGTAATACCATGACGATTCAAAAGTGTTACTTTATGTAGCCTAATTGAATAAAGATACTTTTGACTTTGACTTTGAAAACGAAGAAAATGTTATAACAATAAAAGAATGTTTATAATAATAAAATCGCCGAAAAATAAAAGACAGTTAAAAAGTCGGAGATTTCCTTGATTGTCATAACGTGAATTCGCTTCTATTTTTCGTAAAGTATTAGATACTCCAATTAAATTGAGGCGTAATTACTTCCTTATTTTAACTTTGCCTAACTTTGTGTCGTAAAACTGATTTAATTTGAATATTGAAAGCTGGCGGTCTCAAGGGGGCAGTAAATGAAACCGTTCGAGGTAAAGAGGGCTTTTGTTTATGGCGCAATAATGAATTTTTGGAAATAAATGATCTCGAACGAATATTGTTTTAACGGCTAATAGATTTATACTTTTTTACTTTGAATCGTTACGTACTGATAGCCGTAAGGTCAATGGCACTTGTTAATTACTGCATTTGTTGATGCGTGATTTTTTAATGAAGCAAACAATTACTAAGCTTACAGAGGCTAGTAATGACTTATGATGTTTGAGCGACAGTAAATAAACAAATAAAAAAAGCCATGTTATTTTATTACAAGGCATGCGTAAATGATTGTTCTCTTGGATTTAGTCCCCAAATTTGTAGTTCTCTTGTTATTTACTTCAAACTATTTGTGATAGGTATATAGTTTTGAGGGCTTTTGATACCAAAGGTACTTCATCCTACACTAGTTACAGTGTTATGTTTCAATTATCTCTTGCTCTCATTTGAAATTTCTAAAACGTATGTAAATTGAATGGTAATGGTTACTCAGTTTCGCATGAAATTGTTCATTCAATTAGATTGTTAGCATCAGCTGTTACAATAAATGCGGTGTGTTTCGGGAATCGTTGTAGGTACTCGCGTACGTAAATATTTAGCGTATTTTTTAAATATTATTTAAATAAGTCGATCAAAAAATTTCATGTATTTTATTGTTTATATTTAATATATAAATTACTTATCTGGTTGGCTTGAGTGATAGTTTAATTTATTTTTGTAACTGGACTCAGTTCTATCTAAGCAATATTATATTGTATAATCGTTTAGATGATTTGAAAGATTGGAATTCCAAGCTATGTTGATAATTCATTTATATTTTACGATTTTCGAGATATTATAACATGTTATTATAATACAATCGGTATTTCTAATTATTCCGAAACAATTGTTTCATCATACAACATTATTTTAGGCTATCATCTGGTAAAACATTCTTGCATGGTAGCATTTTATTAGCAAATTTTTCATTTTAAGATTAATAAGAGCTTGGGCGCTTGCGTTACAAAAACGATGTTTGCTCCTAGAGTTAAAAACAGCATTTTTGAAGCATAGTGCTGTTAATTAAGAACTTTTACATTTCATTTCATTAACAGCCCTTTGCGCCCCGCACTTGTTTGACCTATATCTTGAACACAACACGAATTTTCATTAGTTCCTTTGTCTGATACTGAATCTTAAATTAACTTTCAAATTCACGAAGTTTTCATTCTTGTAGCGAATTAAAGAGTTTCACTAAAACAATGAAAACGTGGTGGCACGGTGCGGTGCCGTGGTGAGGCTGTATTTGTTATTCAAATAAAAGCGGTTCGTAAGATGTTTCAACTTTATATTGCATTCGTGAAAATTATTAAAATATTTTTACTTCACTCGACTTAACACAATTCTTGCTTTGGTGAATTGTTTTGTTTGGAACTTTTTAATATGCCTTACGACATTTAAATTGTATATAAAACGAAGCATGATCCTTTCTGTGTATAGTATTAATAATAGGACGGCTTTTAATTTTTAATTTTTTTTATATAATATAAAGGGCAAACGAGCCAGCGAGCCTGACATAAATGGTCATCCGGCCCTTGAAGCTTTACGGCTTTTCAGAGGGTAATCTTACACCTTTAAAAAGTACACTCTTTGCTTGAACCCCAAGTTGTAAAGCATTGGAATTACCACGTCAGAGAGCTGATTCCACAAGGGTTTTATATCAACAGTCAGTTTTATTAAGAAAATAGAAAGTAACATACGAAATTCTACTTTAAAACATCTACTAATTACTCTAATCAGGTGCAATCGGGGCAATTAGTCATCAATCTGTTACAAAAATATTCTTATTCAAAACAATATGTTTTCAGTTTAAAACATTACTCTGCTTTTAATCTTTATTACTATTTTCAATGTAGCATTAAATAAATCAGCAAACAGCGTTTCATTTAATATGGTAAGGCTCTAATAACTAATTGGATATCGTTTATGCATGTAATAAGCTTATGAGGAACAGTTAACATTCTTGTTTAAAATTATTGAAAATTGAAATACCTAAATGTAAATACAAATGTAAGTTTTAAATTGTATTTTTGTTAACAGCCAGTAATGTTTACTAAATGATAATATTGAAGATAAATCTTTCTCTTTCTGCTTGACTTGTTAGAATGACTCGTGTGATTGTGTGTGTGTTTTTTAAACACTTTATTACTGAAACTTTTTGAACTTATAACGTAAAAAGTTATTAGTTCGTTGCTTACAAAGAAATATATTAGATCCTACAATCATGGATTCGAATGTTAGTAATATATTTTATATTATAGAAAACATTCGAAGGTGTCTTGGAAATAAATAGATACTTCGTTTTTACACAGTGCCTCAGCAAAGCAGAACATGCGTTACCTACTAGATAACGGATAAATTATATATGTTACATAATAAGGTATGATGAACTGTAACATCGGTCGGAGGAGTTTTAACTAACGCAAAAACTAGTTTTAACTGATATTATATTCAGACATTAGTCAATTCTAGTAACAACAAAGGCGTTAAGTAAAAACTAGTTCTAACTAGGAAAATCGCGTCCTAACTACCAACTAGTTTTAACTGTAACATATACAAGTACATTTATTTTACTCTGCAATTTTAATTCGTATTTTATTGTATAACTAATGATAGTATTGGCCGTTTTAATAGATATAATATGTACAAGCATTTCCTATCCTGATTTTATCCCTAACATGTTTTAACATGTACAGGGTAGGTATTAACATGTCTGCTTATATGCCGTGCCGCAGGCTACGTGTATTTCTACTTGTTATTAGATAGATTGTAATAAATGTATATAGTGATACTAGCTGTGCCCCGTGGTATTACCCGCGTAGTTCCCGTTCCCGGGGCAACACCGGGATATAAAGTATCCTATGTGTTAATCCAGGGTATCACCTTCTTCTTCTTCGTCGTGACCTCATGACTGAGGGACCTGACTATGGTGCGTGTCCCTGGCCACCATTTTCTTCCAGTCACTTCGGTCTTGAGCCATCTGGATGGATGTTTGCAACGAAGCTCCCGTAGCGTCCTGTGTTGCATGAGTCCATCTTGTAGGGGAACGCCCTCTTGCTCTCTTTCCTTCAACACAGCCAGTGATTATCAGCCTTTCTAGACTGTCTGGGTCTCGCCAGACCGTGTGTCCGAACCGGGTATCACCTAACCATACAAAATTTCAACTAAATCGCTCCAGCCGTTTTGCGTGAAAGAATAACAAACAAAAATCCATACATACATTGTCACAAACTTTCGCAATTATAATATTAGTAGGATAGGATATCCATTACATATATATATTACGATAAACTGAATGTTTTTTTTTATTCTATGAAGTGGTGAGACGAGCTGGACGCCTTCCTGATGGTAAGAGAAACGCCACCCCATATCACCAATTTACTGCTACCCAGAACTTTGCTCCGGACAGGGGAGCACTACATTGACGCTCCCCACTTTAATTTTTAGAGTTCCGTACGTAAGGGAAATACAGAGCCCTTATAAGATTAGTTTGTTGTCCGTCAGCTGGTCTGTTAGTTGTATAAAGTAGGATCGATCTGTAAGACATATAAATACTGGTAAAAATCTGAACTGAACATTAGTTATTACATTTTATAATGGAAGGGTTCAAAGACATGAATTTCTAACTCTAAGGTCATACAGAATATGACATAAAGGGCTCGATGTAAACAACTACTCAATGCAATATGTATATTGTCGCAAGATTAACTGTCCAAATATTTCTCAAAAAGGAACGTAACAACTTATTATTATATTCAATTACACAATGAAAGTTTAATCTTTTAATATTAAATTGAATAAAACACTAGCTCTCCAAATTCACTTTATTTCATTGTAATTGTAAAAATTACAAATAGGTACACGTCCGGTTTCGTTACATCATCATAATAATGTATACAATTTTATACTTATTTAGCAGGTCATCAGTAAATTAATTAATTAATTTGTATAAAGATTGGAGTCGTCCCTTTATCTTTACCTCGTCGTAATCATCCCTACATTATTACATAGTATAAAACAAAGTCGCTTTCTCTGTCCCTATATCCCTATATATGCTTAAATCTTTAAAACTATACAGCCGATTCTCATGTGGTTTTTTTAATAGATAGAGTAATTCAAGAGGAAGGTTTATGTGTACATGTATAATACGCGAGCGAAGCCGGGGCGGGTCGCTAGTTATCGATAAAGTTTGACTCGTATCCGATACGTTTGTTCAATCATCGTCTTTCTCAGAGATTGAAACAATATTTTTAACAA
>DWAJ01006258.1:0-10569 GCA_018238005.1 Eurema mandarina | reverse complement strand
AATTGAAAAATGGCACAATCCACGGAGTTGCAGCTGCCAAAAAAAAATAAAAAAAAAAAAAAAAAAAAAAAGTGTCCGCCATTTTTTTTCCCCACAAACTCCATAGAACCATTTTTTTGTTCTAAGTTGCGCTAGCCTGTGTAATAGTCGATATAAGTCAATTTTTTTTCCCATATTGTGGGAAGGCAAGGGGGCTGAGCCCATACAGCCTCGTCTTTTTTAAAATCATCTATGTCACAATTATACAAAAGGCCTAAGCCAAGTCTTCTGTTTATATTTTCACTCTGTCTTCAATAATGAAATAAGGCCGAAGCCAAGTCTACTTTTTCCATTTTCTCTTTCTCTTTATAATGTAATAAGGCCGAAGCCAAGTCTTCTTTTTTCATTTTTTCTTTCTGTTTATTAATGAAATAAGGCCGGAGCCAAGTCTTCTTTTTCATTTTCTCTTTCTCTTCAATAATGAAATAAGGCCGAAGCCAAGTCATAAATTTTCTTATTTGTATTTCCCACAATCATTTCAAATCCTAGTAATCTTTATTATTTAATTCTTAATTTCGTATTCCAGTTCCAGTGTCTCTTATTAAACGTTTCCTATAGTGGAAACAATAAAGTCATATACATGTTTATATGTTTTAAAATTTTTCATAATGTCCTGAATGTTGCGCGGCACAAATTCAGGTTTATGATAGATGTCTAGAAGGTGGTTGATAAAACTTATTCGCTGTAAGCCATATGCCGGACAATCGAAAAAAATATGATTTAGAGTCTGATCAACTCCAATATTGCAATCAGTGCATGCAGCTGATGCCACGATGTTCATTCTGAACATATGTGCATTAACATTGCAATGTCCCAGTCTTAGTCCTCTCTTCAGTGTTTCCTTCCAATCCTGTACACAATCATGCTGAGACAAATTTTTGATCTTGACTAATAAATCAGAATAAGGTATGGCAACATTTTTTTCCAAAATACTCTTACTGTCACTTGCAATTTTAGCCAATGTGTCTAAACGTAGTGATTACATTCTCTTTGGTGTCTGCTATTTCATTACCAATTACACCGATACGTGACGGAGTCCACATAAATTTGTGTATATCCATTTAATTTTAATTTATTACTCAATTCTTTAATGTCATATATAATATAGTTCATGCTGGCATCATACTTTTTGTTTTGCAGTGCACTCAAAACACTCATACTATCTGTTATAATAAGCCAATTATGATTGTTATGGAGTGGTTGTTCTTCAATAAATTTCAGTGCATATAATATAGCTAAAGATTCGGCAGTGAAAATAGACATTTCTTTAGGTAATTTGTAAGTATCACCCTTTTTTAGGTGAGGTATGTACAATGCCATAGAAACACTATCATTATTTTTAGAGCCATCAGTAAACAAGCAATTAAAATTACAAAATTGGTTAAGTTGTTCATGAACTTCTTCTTTTCTTTGTAACTGGGAATTTACTAGAATGTCTAATTTATTAAATTTACTATTATAGCTTCCAGAAAAGCAAGGCCAGTGCATGTTGCTGTTATATATTTGGTATTCTTTATCAATGTTAATTATGTTAGAGAAATCATGAAGCAAATAGGGGGTATTACATTGATTAGGAGGGTTATAGGTTTGAAAGTATGAAATAAGTTTCTTTACTAAAGGGTGATTAGAAAGAGATAGCAGTTTCAATAAAAATCGAGATTTTAAATATCGGAACCTAATTGCAAGTGGTGGAGTATTACATTCTACTTGCAAGGAATTTATTGGTGTAGTTTTCATGGCACCAGTTATGCACCGCAGATTACAATTTTGCAAAACATCCAACTTACGTATCAGTTTAGGATCAGCCCCAAAACACAAGAAGCCATATTCAAAATGACTTCTAACTAAAGACTTATACAACATTAATAAAATCTTAGGATCAGTCTTAGCTAAACATTTTACAATATTAAAAGCTTTAGAAGCTCTGCCCACTAAATAATCAACATATTTACTCCAAGAGAGATTATAGGTAAAAATAACACCTAAAAATTTAACTTCCTCTGAAATAGGAAGTGAAATATTATTGTATACAATGTTGGCATTATAAAATTGTTTGCTAAAAATGACTACTTTGGATTTTTCAGCATTTATATCTAAGTTTAAAAAGTTAAAATAATTACTTAGGTTAATAAGAGCTGTATTAATTTTGTGTGAAACACTGGCTATATTAGAACTGTTTGCATATATTACTAAATCATCTGCAAATTGCAAATTCTGCACTTCAGTTCCAAGGATAAGATTAAGATTGTGAATGTATAGAATATACAACAATGGGCTTAAAATTCCACCTTGACAAACCCCTTTATAAGAGAGACGTGGTCCTCTGAGTTCATTATTTAATCTTACATATACCATTCTACCATTTATAAAATTAAATATCCAACTTACTATTTTTTCAGAAATTCCTAATCTTTGAAGTTGTTTAGCAAGAATATGATGATTTATATTATTAAAGGCACCTACTATATCGAAGAAGACCCCTATGAAGATTTGGGAACCTTTCCAAGAGTTAAAGATATCAAGATGTAAATGTGCCAAACTCTCTTTGGAAGATCTACCTCTTCGAAAGCCAAATTGATTAAAAGGTAGTAGATTATTTGATTCTATAAAAAACTCTAGTCTTTGCTTAATTAGTTGCTCAAATAGTTTAGACATGCAAGAAGTTAGTGTAATCGGTCGGTAAGAATCAGCTTCATATCTATTTTTATTTGGTTTTAAGATGGGAATCAAGCAATCTATTTTCCAATCAGGCGGTATTAATAATTTTGACCAAAGCAAATTAAATAAATTTAATATTATTAATTTTGTGTTATTTGAAGAGTGTTTAATAACTTTATATGGTAGACCATCGAGACCAAATGCTGTGTCTCTTCTACTAGACACTGCTGTAATAAATTCCTCCATATTAAAAGGTTGCGTCATATACTCACAATTGTTTGCTTGTATATATGTTTTATCTAAGCTAAAAGGGGTCTCGACAGTGTCTGGTGTGTACTTTTTCAAAAAATTATGTACCCAAGATGTGTCAAAGCTGTAATTATGTACTTTACACTTATTAAATTTTCTAATCAATTGCCATATTTTACACAAAAAGAAGTCCAACTAATATTTTTTTCTGTTCTTAATACTACTTTCTTCAAAGCTTGTAATCTCTTAAAATTTATGTATGTTTTCTCAGAAGGATTTTGTTTAAATTCTATGTATGCCTTTTTTGAATTCTCTACTGCAACAGTACAGCTATGATTCCACCAAGGCAGTGGAATTCTTTTTTTTTTCTTAACACCCATCATGGGTGATTTTGATGTATTATTTCTTGCCTTAAAACTAGGAGTGGATAAATCTAAAGCTACTTTTAAGATACCAATTAATTCGTCATATGATTTCAAAGGAAGTGAGTCATCAATTTGAAAATCAATTAATAATCGATCAAGATGGTTTTTATAACTTTTCCAGTCAACCATACGAAAATTGTGATACTTCGGACAATTAACTGATTCCAATGATGGACTGATATAATTAATCATTATTTTTATTATTACAGGCAAGTGATAACTACCAAGAGGATCGTCATATACTGACCAATCACAATCCAAAGCTACTGAAGGGGAAACTATCGTCAAATCAAGAGCATTTCTTTGCCATCTATTGGAGCCAACTGTTGTCATCTCTCCAGTGTTCAAAAGAATCAAATTATTATCATCTATACATTCAAGAATTTCCCTACCTCGACTATCTATAGAATTACAACCCCATGCAGTATGCTTAGCATTAAAATCTCCTGCAGTCAAAATAGGACCTGGAATACTTTTAATTAAATTTTCAAATTTGAATTTACTAAAAGATGGAACACAATTAGTAGGACTATAAAGACTAACAATTGTAATTTCTTTGTTATTACCATACTGTAATCTAATAGCTATATTTTGTATAGAGTCATCACAAATACCTGTACCTAAGACAATTTCTTCTGATATGTTTTCGTCACACTTAATAGTAGCTTTACTAGGTTTTGACTGAATATATATCCATTTATTGTTATGAAGCTTATGCCAAATATCGACACTACCAATAATTATTATCTTTGAAACACATTCTTTTGGGAGACTTAAATTAATATCAATAAAAAGTTTCGTTTCGCAGATAGGTTTTGTTGTAGAAGAATATACTGTTGTTAGTTTACAAATAGAATAAGATTCGCTTATTTGAATACACTTTTCCATATTATCGAATAAGGCATAATTTAATCTATCATCGGTGATAGCAATATATTTGGTACTAGTAGTTATTAAAGCATAGGAATTAGGATTCTTTTCGTCATGAGTTGGTAGTTTTTTTTAAAAACTAAATCGGGCCAGCCCTCGCAACAGTACGTAGGCATGAAATTATGGTAAATATACGATAATTATCGTACGGTTCCGAACGCTGGTCACCAAGCGCAACAACCAATATGGCGGACCAAAGAGAATGGCGGACAAGAATGACGACGAGAAAAAAAAGAGAAGCTAAGATGATGGAATAAATTTATTTTTTATAATTATATAAAACTATATTTTAAATGGATGTACATATTTATATGTTGATAATATTTATATTTTATTATTAAAATTTATGCAATTACCTTATTTCTCTCCATCTTTATCATTAACATAAGCACTGATCCCCCTATCTCCTCCAAATTAATTCATTTCGCTAGTTTCCTTTTTACCTAATTTTTCCCTAGTCAAATATCCATTTTTGCTTATCGAATGTCGAAAAATACTCTTAAGGACCAATACTTGAAAAATGGCACAATCCACGGAGTGGCAGCTGCCAAGAAAAATGTAAAAAAAGTGTCCGCCATTATTTTTACGAACAAACTCCATAGAACCATTTTTTTGTTCTAAGTTGCGCTAGCCTGATTGCCTTTACCATATTAAGCAACTGACAGACGGTTTGCCACTAATCAAATACCATAAATCTGTAAATAATAAGTTTTTTTTTTAAATATATTAGATTCAATAATTGCTTCATTTCTAATGGTATTAAGTTGGCTGGCATCTGAGAAGTTGCTCATATTTTATCAATTTGTTACAAATGATTTTTTTTTAAAGTAGTGTATGAGTTTCTTTGCCTGTATTCTTCTCATACACCTTACCCTTTGGAAACAGGCGTTAATAGATTGAAACAGACAGACGGCAAAATTATTTTATATTCTTTTGCGATAACGTAATGCTTTGGACAAAGCAGATTGTGTGGCTGCAACGACATGTCTGTATTGATCTATATTTTTAGTTTTGACGTACATAAATATCACAATGTGATTTAAGTGACTAAATTATTTTCATTTTCATTTTCAAGCCAACTAATGAAAAGTGGTCATCGCCGCTCATAGACACTCATGAATAATTTAATACAAAGAAGCGGTAACCGCTGTGGAATTTTTTAACGCCTTGTCACGTGGCTTTAGGGCCTGTGGCGTCTAGTGCTGAGTGCACTACTGGGGAGCAGCGTTCGGAACCGTACGATAATTATCGTACATTTGCCATAATTTCGTGCCTACGTACGATTTATAGTACGCGTCATTTATGTTTAGCGATTGACGAGAATAGCTGCGCATCGGTAGAATCGCGCTCGTAATTGTCGTATTGGTGCGAGAAAGACTACACGACTAGGACAACCTATCAACGCTCGCGCACCCGACGATCACGCGCCCCGCGCGCCGCGCCAGTATAAATGCGAAAGTAACTCTGTCTGTCTGTTACGCTTTCACGCCAAAACTACTGAACCGATTGTAATGAAATTTGGTACACAGATGGTCTACAGCCTGAGAAAAAAAATAGGCTACTTTTTAACTGGAAAAAAAGGGTTCAAAGTTGATATAAAATTCCACGCGGACGGAGTCGCGGGTAACAGCTAGTAGAATATAATAAAATAAATATGGGTATTACTTTTTGTAAATAGCGCCATCTAGTGAAATAATATTGATTGCTGAAATAATATACATATTTACAACTAGCGCCATCTAGTTAAATTGTTGTGTAAACAGTAACCATGTTAAACTCTATTTTTTATAACTTAATTATTCAATTGCAATATTAATATAAAACTAGTTGTTAATTATTATAAAAATAATATGTCGTGTTACATTATAATTAATTATGTATTTGCTAAATGATTACCAGATTAAGTTTCTCAACTGACTCATTGGAAAAGTTCTTTGTGTTAGTGTGTAACGACTAACGAGTAACGAGTAACTAATGTAATTTTGGGCGTCATATTAAATTTGGCTGTTGATCTTACAAGACGTTTCGACTTTCATTTACCTGCCGCTCATAATTATACCTTATTTTTTACTTCTGCGCAGGTTTCGTGACGCGTACTATACGATGACGATACGCAATAATTGTACGATAACTAAAAAATACGCAATTCTACGATAATTTCATCATGTTCTATGCGCTACCCTCCGCTGACATATAACACAAGAAAAATCAGTTAGTAATAAATATTTTTAAATCACCAAATCGACATATTTTATCCTTGCTACCTCTGTTAGCTACCACAATCGAGAGTTTGGTATAGTTAATTATTGGGCGTCTCATCAAAATAAAGCTACTCACCAAAAATTAGCTTGATTAATAAAAATTAGCTTTGATAGTAATCAATGGAAAAATGTACCAGGCATCCCGGACCCGGATGACCGCATTTTTTTTTAATTTTAATGGGCAAATATGAACTTTTTGAAAGTGCAACATTACTTTTACAGAGACGACGATACAGATGTACTAGACGTAAAATATATAATGGAAAACGATTACGATCGTAAGGGTTTCAAACGTGTATGTAGTAAAAGGGAAGGTTTAATTTCTATTTTAGACACGCAAACAATGGTGGGAAATGGATTTCACACTCGAACTGCTACACAAAGTGCAAATAATACTGGTCTTTTCATCGATAGTGTAAAGAAATTGTACGTATGTTTTAATCTTTACATAGTATGTATAAAAATTTTTATTTTATTTGTATTATGATAAAAAATAGGTACTGTTTATTTTTCAGAAAAACTCCTATGTGGCGCATAGATTTAAAGTGAAATAGCTTAAGAGCAAAAATAAGCTATAGTGACTGATTAAATAATAAAATTGAAGTTATAGTCTGTTTTGCCACACATTTATTTAAAAACTTAAATATAACTACATACAGTCTTATCTTAACATATTGCCCAAGTCAATCAAAGATGGAATATTATTTTGTGTACATTTTAAAATTTAATAGCATTGTTTTGCATATCTAAAATGAAAATGTCATACCATATTTTATGAATTAGGACTAAAATTATTTTCACAAATAATAAAAAAGCTTGCCCTTTAACTTAGAACTAACAAAAAATTTATTGCAGTCTTTGCAAAGTAGCATGTTCTTGTTGTAATACAATATCATTATGATGTGTTTTAAAATGGTGTTTAAAATTAAACTTCTTTTTAAAAGCTTCACCACAGACAGTACACACATACTTTTTGGGTTGTAAGTGCCGTAACATATGGTTACGTAAATCGTAATGTTTAAAAAAAGTCCTATCACATATTTCACATTTGTTCCTTCTTTCCAAATAATGTTTTCTTTGCAAATGTTTGTTAAAGTTTGATTTGGATGTTAATGTTGTGCCGCAAAACTCGCAAGTATACTGTTTTGTTCTATCTTTGTGTTTTTCGACAAAATGCAAGTGACGTTGAACTGTACTTGTAAAGATTTCTGAACAATAATGGCACTTAATTTCATTTACTCTATGCATTGAATTTATATGTCTGACGCGATACTTTTCCAATGAAAAAACTTTCCCACATTCCTCACACGGGAACCTTCCCTTGCTATGAATTTGAAAATGTCTCCCCAAACGACTCGCCGCTACAAATGTATCGCCGCATTCGTAACAAATATAATTATTGTAATGAGCATTCATATGTCCATCAACTTGATGAAAGTTTGTAAACAATTCATTGCACAAAGCACATTTAATATTGTCTTTTATTATATAGGGCACCACTCTAGTGTATGCTTCATCAAATTCTATGTCATGTTCATTTGAAAAATGCTGAAACATTCCATTCCAATCTGGCAGTTTAGTATCACATATATTACATCTGAGGTTTTCTATATCAAGTTTGAGGATTTCGTTAAGCCAATATGGTCTCATAAAATGGTCCACATTGTATGTTCTGTGCTCAGAATGTTGGTTTCTTGTATGGATTCGTAAGTCATGGCCATCTTCAAATACTGGTCCCTCAGTAGAACAGTAAGCACAATAATATTTTGCTTGTTTTGTTTTAAAAGGTGTTGCATTTGTATAAGTTAGCAAGGTTTTTATTTCTTCAATTAGCTCAAAGTTTCTTTCCTTTTTGGAAATTTCTTCAGTTGAATCTAAAATAAATGAGTGAATGAATGAATTACACACAATGAAATTGAGTAGTTAACATAAAATTAAACTTACCATTTTGAGTTTCAATTAGGGTGTTTAATTTATTTAAGTTCTTTGATAATGTATTTCTAGGAATGTTGTAAGCATCAGCAGCCTCGGTACAGGACATTTTACCACTTCTTACAGCCTCCATAGCTTCCCGGAATTCTAACTGGGTGTATTTCTTATAAACTTTTAATCTATCAGCACCAGTTCTTTTTTTGGGCCACTTACGTTTTGGTAAGTCAGTTGGTACCATGTCTTTTAGCTGACTTTGCAATTTTTCTGTAAATATAAAACATACTTTGTTGGGTTTTCTTTTTAGTTTTATGCATAAATGATAATGACACTCTTCCATACCACAAGAAAAGTAAATCATTACATCAATAATAACTCAATTTCCCAATATAAAGCAACATAATTGCTAACCTTGTCTGTGATTTATTCAGAACATACAATAAATTGATGTTACAAAAACAACATAGATTTAATATTTTTTTTTAATTATACCATCCTGTAAGTGTGAAATTAAAAATGTTTGTGTATTTGGATACCTTCAGATCCTGCACAAGAATCAACATCCAGGTCTAAATATTCAACTTCCCTATAATCATCTACATCATCTATCTGCTCAATCTTTATTTGAACATCAATGTCATCTTGCTTGTAATTTAACTGCACTAAAAATAAAATATTTACATTAATAATTGACATATAAGTTATTTAGGTTTATTCCATATTATTTATTTGTAAATGAATTATGTTACCTTGTTCTAGCACCTGCTCTGAAGCAATAATTTCCCGTTTAAATTTAAGGGCATCCCTCAAACGAACTATACATGAATTGCAAATATATTCATCCTGATCCTTATTTTCCCACTGCAACAATAGTAAACTCTTACAAAAGTATAATTATTGTAACCTTATTATTATTATTAGCCAATTTTACAAGGCTCCAACAATAACATAATTTTGTAATGAAGTTGTTTTAGAGAATAATGTAACTCTGAAAAGTTAAAACAAATAAATACAAATAAAAATGAGATTATCTGCTTTTCAGTGCAATCAGTGAAGTAGCTTAGGTAAAGCAATTTACATGACCAAAATGAACAGGATCACCACTGAAAACTTAAAGGTTTTAAAATATTTCTGTATATTTACAACAGCTATCCGAAAAACTTTTAGTCGCGCGAATCTAAGGCATATTACTAGTGAAAACGGCATACATACAATATGTAAAGACACGACACATTATTCGTACACGTACACAAATCATAAAGCAATAAATGTATATTACTTACGTTAAAAGAGAAGCATTCTACAAGCATCTTGCCATATACTTCCATTTGACCACCATTAGAATATTCTTCCCATAAGTTGTGTAGATCAGCATCTTCTAAGCAACATTTACACCGACCTAAGAACTCAACATTTTCTTGTTTGACTACATCCACATCCATATTGGCAAGCAATTTATTATGTTTACAAAACAATATAAATGCAATAATACGGTTATATCTTTTCAATTAACTCGAACAATTTTGTTCGATTTCGAAGCTGAACGCGACCAAAGAGAATGTAATCACTACGTTTATAATTTATATAGAATACCATCACTAATGTGAAATGTCTTATGTCAGTTTGACCGTTGAAGGTTGTCTATGCTTTTGGTAATGCATTTATATTTTATGCTCAGCCTCAGCTCCTGAAGAATCAAGAAACATTCCTAGGTTTTCCAAATTAACAGAGTTTAGACTCAGTAATACTAATGTCAATGTAAATAGCACTGAATGCGGCTTCTGGGTTTTTCTTTATTCTGAGAACTATCGTTACTCATCACTTGTTAATCGTTAGGTACCGTAAAATGGGGTGAATAAGGACTCAGGGTGAATAGAGTCAAATCGAGGAATCTAGTTTCGATGCCAAAAAATTAAAAAACAAGCACTTTTTTTTATAATATGAATAGGGGAGACGAGCTGGACGCACTCCTGATGGTAAGAGTTACGCCAGCCCATAGCCAATGCAGTGCTACCCGGAACTTTGCTATAAAGCCCAACTCCGGGCAGGGGTGCACTACACCGACGCTCCCCACTTTG
>DWAJ01006257.1:0-10571 GCA_018238005.1 Eurema mandarina | reverse complement strand
CAGGTGGCCTCCGCCGAGGCCCGTGGAAATACAGGGCCTCGGTTTTATCGAGGGCCACCTTTAGGCCCAACGATTGGATCCGCCCAACCATCTGATGCACACCCACGCGAGCGAGCGTCATTGCCTCTTCATAAGTCTCCCCGCGGGCCGTGACCATTGTGTCGTCTGCGTAGCACACAAGGTCAAGGCCCGGGGGGAGAGTTCCTCGGAGCGCCCAGTCATATCCGATGCTCCACAGGAGTGGTCCTAAGACAGACCCCTGCGGAACACCTCTACTCATGGGCCTCCGGACGACCCGGCCGTCCCGCCCGACGTACGCCACTGTCCTGCCCTGCAGGTAGTTCCCGACTAGTCTCCTGAGGTAGAGAGGCACGCGATGATAGCGCAGAGCCTCTCTAACACAGGAGAAGGGCAGCGAGTTGAAGGCATTGGCGATGTCGAGTGACACCGCCATCAACCCGCCACCGGCCGCAACCGCGGACTCCGAGAGGGCTTTCAGACGCATGATCGCGTCAAGCGTCGATCGGCCCTCCCGGAAGCCAAATTGGTTGCTGGCCAAGTCGGGACCTTCCGTCTGCAGGTGCTGGACGATACGGGATGCTACTACTCTTTCGAGGAGCTTTCCCGTGTCGTCCAGCAGTACGATCGGGCGGTAGGCGGACGGCGATTCCGCGGGGCGCCCTTCCTTCCGCAGGAGAACCAAACGGCCCTCCTTCCATATGGCCGGGAATTGGCCGGACACCAGGCATTTGTCGAGGAGGTCGGTAAGGTGACCCCCCAACTCGCCCAACGTCCGCGCCAACACCCGGCCGGGCACCCCGTCGGGACCAGGCGCGGTGCTCTTTGCCCGGAGCTTCGCCACGGCTTCACGGACCTCGTCGGCTTCGACGCGAGGGACCTCCTCCTCTTCACCCACGGCTGCGGTGACCTCCTCCTCTCGCGAAGAGGGGTCAGCCATTTGCGGAGGACGGTAATCCGGCTCCTGATCTGGGAAGAGAGCCGTGATCACGTCCTCAAGCAGCCGGGGCTCCATGGTCTCCGTGATCGGGGACGCCTGGGGGCGAAGTTTAGCCCTCGCCCACACATACGGACGTCCCCACGGATCCATGTCGAGTCCCTCCAGCATCTGTTTCCGACCGAGGTCTTTCGCCTTGGCGATGGCCAGCTGCAGCGCTTTACGGCTTGCCGTGTACGCGCGGTGCAGCTGGTCCTCCTCCTCTGGGCAACGAACACGCCGCCTCCGGTACCTGGTGAACGCGCGACGCGAGGACACGCAAGAGGTGCGTAGGTCCTCAATCTCGCGCGTCCACCAGTATACCTGCTTTTTGGAGGCGACTCTGCGCCTGACCCGAGGCATCGCTACGTCGCAAATGCTATGCAGCGATGTCCGGAACCGCCGTGCCGCTTCATCCACCTCGGCTGGGGGGAGGGACTGCAGGATCCAGTCTTGGACCACTGCAGCTTCCACCAGCAGCTCTTCGTCGAGGTGGACGAGCGACCAACGCGGGAAGGCGGTCACCACGGCTGCAGAAAGCCGCGCACCGCCTTCCCTTCTGGACGGGGTGGAGATGCCGAACCTTATATAGAGGTGGTCCGACAAAGTCTCCACCTCGTCCAGGACCCTCCAATTTAACACGCGCGATGCGACGGGGGGGGTGGCGAACGTTACGTCCACCACAGACCCTCCCCCCCTGCGCACGCACGTGTTGGCGGTGCCACGGTTGAGTAGAATCAGCCCGTGCACCGCCGCCCACTCCTCCACCGCCTCTCCTCGGGCGTCGGTTCTGGGGTTCCCCCAGGTCGTGCTCTTGGCATTGAGGTCGCCGAGCACGACCGTGGAGTTTGAGGCCGCCCGCCGAAGAGCAGCTCCCACTAAATCAAGGAACTGCTCGAATTCGGCGAGCGGCCTATTGGGGGAAAAGTATAACCCCACAACCGTAGCGGGCAGTTTCGCCTCGAGTATTATAATCAAATTTCAGCCATACTTAAGTTGTTGCCACTCTAAAATATACTGTATTTCATTCTACATTTTTATTTCATAATTTGTTCGGAAGGGCCACGATTAAAAAAGCCTTTTTTACTCAAGAGCATAATATCGTTTCTCAAACTGTTGTTTGTTTTGTTTTAATTTTTAATTAATGTAAGGTTATTTAGGAAATAGGTAATTTAGTTATTGTATGCTTAAAGGACATGTCTACAAATTCATATAAAATAATTTCAACAAGTATGAAGATATATGTTAATATTATCATTATTAATTCATTTTGATGTTTAGAAATCGAGTATTTTTATATTATTTTTACATTTATAAGACTCGGTCACGCGTTGCTTGCTTCTAAATTTAAGAAAATCATGATATGCTTGGGTTATATTTCGTCATATGTAATTCTATGCCACTAAGCTATACCAGTACCCACTAATAAAATCTCCATTCTCAATATCAGATCACTTGCCAACAACTCTTCTCGTCAATATATTTTTTATTCGAACAGTAGAAGTAAGTACCGATTGCAAATATATGCAGATTATTTGCGTAGGACATGGCGGCAATCAAATTAAGCAGCGGCAAAAAGACCAACGAATGGCGTGTTAAACCCTCGCCTGTTTCTACCATTCCTATTTGCTTTAGTAGCGTCAGCATAAAAATCGCTTCACATTTATTCAATAGCTGTATGAATGAAAAATGTAATTTTGTTAAGTGTTTTAGACGAATTGCCGTTTTATAGCATTAAAATGAAAGCTTTAGAAATAATTTATTTTATGAATATTTAAAATGTGAATGTGAGGCAAATTCTTATAGTATGGTAATGGCATTAGAAATTTTAGTTTTACTTCAATATTGTTGTAATTAGTTGATCAAAGCGCTTTTAGTCAACATGCTATTTACGCGTAATTAAGAAAGAGCTTCAGTCTTTAAAATTAAAATTTCTATGTAGCTATAAGTATTGTATTTTTGATAATATTATAATGCAATAATTACTATATCGTCGTCGATCGTATTAAACGGTTCCTTTATTCAAATGATATCGCGGCTATCAAAGTTTTGCCATTGACAATAATCTCTGGTATAATCAATATCTGGTATAATATAAATTTTACATCGGAAGGTTTATTGACGTAGTCGTAAAAACTTTACGATAATATTAACATAGAAAAGAGAAGCAGTAACGTTAGAAAAGTTAATTTTTTTATATCTTGCATTGTTTTCACAATTGAACGAATTTCAAATGAATTGAACATTATTCGTATTATTTAGATTACATCTTGTTTTCTCGTATTGTATTCCTTCCCTTAAGCACATCCTCTTTAAATCCTCTTAAGGTCCAGATCATTTTCCCTCAGGTGACCTGTATACTCAGTAGCCCATCATTACATAAAATTAAAAAAACGTAAAAATATACTGCGTTTGCCACTGTTTATTTGCTTTCATAAAAATACATTGAGGCTTCCAGAAAAGCCTATGAAATTTTTAGTTCTGTACTAAGCTAATGGCTGGATACTCGCCAAAGTAAACTCGGCACAACTCTAAAATGATTTTAGTTTAGTTGCGAAACAAATCCCGTATTCTACGTCCAAGCGACGAGATTACTTTTAACTAAAACTTTGTTCAGCATTTAGTAGGTGAGGCGTAAAACACATTTAACGTATTAACTTTTTTCAATTAAAAATTTCCAATTCGGTTTTGGCTTAGTTAGTAATTTATACATTTTGGACTTGTTTGACCAAAATTGCTAATCCAAATAACATTATTATACACTGTGTTGTGCAGTTTCAAATACATATGTAAAGCAATCACTATCATAACTAAACACTTATGACTTTCTGTTATTACAAGAATGTTAAAAAATAACTCCGTTTATTGCATTAGTTACTATATAAGTCTCAAACAAAACTATAACTCTTATAAAATAGGTAAGTTACGTAGCAGTAGTAGTAGTAGTAGTAATAGTAATAGTAGAATTGGCGGACTCGCGAACGATTGCCCCGTGCGTCCTCTCGAGCCCGTCTCCCGCAAGATATGGACCTTTGAAGGGGAGTCCGACATTACCGCCGTCTTCTCCCCCAAGTAGGATGCAGTATCCGTAACATGATTTCCTCCCGCTAAAAAAAGTAATAGTAGATTTAGAGTCTAAAGAGTAATCAGATACTTTTGCGAAGGTACTCAATATAATTTGTAATCCCGTAACGTAACAAGGACCAACGACATATAGTTTTATAAAACATTTTATATTTTTTAAATGTATTCAAAACATTGTTAGAAAATAACATTTAAATTTCAAAGGAAGCACAAGATATACCTTAGGGCTAAACATGTAGTATGTATTAGTTCTTACTAACTTTACAAAGTTCATTTCTTAGAAACTCTTTGTGAAAACCTCAGCTCCGAAGCGTATTTTAACATTATAATTTATAATATTCTTACAACGTTGCTGCATCTAACGAAAACCTACTTAGTTATGTAAGAAAAACATTATACTCTACTAAGTATAACTATTAGTTTTAAAGTGTTTTAAATGAAAAACAAAAACCAAGTCTAATCATTTATAAAAGTAAGCTAGTGCGGCATATTAAATTATAATTTGATTTAATGTAAAATGCTAGAACAAAGTCATAGTATAAAAAGAGTATTGTTTTTGGTTTCAGGTAATAAATCTAGTGAAAATATAATACCCCACTTATGTTAAACACGGTTTAAATAACTACACAAAACTACTACAAGCACTGCACGAAACAAGTTTAAGTACCCTCACTGCATACCGCGTACTTTTACGGGAACTTTGAGCCCCAAAAATTCACTCAATAGATCGGCAAAGTTGCCTTTCCGTCAGGAATATGTTCTATTGAATTTCGCGTTCCGATTTAATTGATGGTCCTCAACAAAATCTGACATAGTCGAAGTTAGTCATAATTGGGCTGCCATAAGTGGTTTGCTAACGAGGTCCGCATATGCCAAAACACGGAAAATTTTGCAAACTTGCCAGAAGTGCAAACATGCATCCCGATTTTAAAGTATCCTTAGATCCTTTTCGCTATTCAACAAGACTCCCTAGACCAGACTAGTTTGGATGGTTTTTTAATGTTTGACGATATGCCGAAATATGAAGGGCAATGTAAAAAATATCTTAATTAGCTTATCTTTAGTGTAAATTTTTTTGTTGATAGTGTGTTAAAAAATGTATGCACTAAAATTTTTGATATCTTATTGACATGAAATATTTCAAACTATATTCTTCTATTTTAAATTATAATTTTATGTTGATTATAATTACAGATATTCACTGAACTTCTAAGTATTTGTAAAGAAATTTTAATTTAAAAGCTAGTTGATATCGGCTACTTCGTTGTAAAAATTAAAAGGAAGGCCTTGATAGTATATTTTTTACAACAGTTCCCAAGTTACCCTTTTTACAGCCATAATATTTAATAGGCTTAGTGTAGATCGTAGAAATAGTAAAAATGGGTCCATTTATGCAGGCGAGCTTTGCCCAGTTCACTGAGAGTGGCTTAAGTTTAATCGGGTTAAAGTCGAGATCAACCTGAGAACCAACGGTTTTTTAGTTTTATTTCAATTTTCTTTCACTGCAAAATTTCCCAAGAAATTTTTCACTTAACCGGAGAGGTGTAGCGGTATTTATAACAAGAAATCCGTTAATGTTTTATGACTGGAAACTTTGGTATGGATGCAAAAACAGTAATACGTTTGCCTGCAAAAATAATGTTTTATTTTAAATTTTATTTTAAATTATTTTCCATTCCATTTCTAAAAACTATCAATAGGATAGCAGTGTAAAATAGGATTTATTTAGCACGGGATTACATACTTGAATTCAACTAAAATATGTATAAAATATGGATGTTAACCAGACTACCCGTGAGGTATCCAAAATATTCTTTCTTATTAAAAATAGAAAATGATATATGAAAAGCTGCAAAGTCTCCACGTAACGGTCTCAAGATATGCAGTCGGAGTTCTTCAGAGCCGACTAACAAGAATATAATGGTAATAAACGTAAAATTAATTACAGTATTTCCATAACAACATAAATAAGGGGAGAGATACTCGCGAACGAAATTTCAATTATTATCAGCGGAGGGAAAATTGGCGCTCACTCGACGCCTTGCTACGAGTTTTGTTTACATTTTGTTAACGCAATGAGAGTTAAAACAGGAATTCTCAGCTGCAAATATTCGTAGCCGAAATACTGGATGCCTACTGGCTTGGGCAGATTTACAACAAAGCATAGTTTTAAACTAAGTTGGGGGTAAGATCTCTTTTACTGTTAACTTATTTGTGCATCTACGCCATAAAAAAACTTGAACAAATTATTAGTTGTTATTATTCAAATAATTAGAACAATTTATTTTCTATCTATTATATATAAATGAATCATTATATAATAAGTTTTTATTAGCCTAAGTAATAACCCTTTATTTTTTTCTATTTCTTAAAGTCGGGTTCTTGAATCTTCAAACATGATCTCGCCGAGAGTATCGGGCCACTTAAAATGTAAGTTTCCATATTTGCTTGTCTATTTAAATAATTTCGTAGTCTCTGTGTATTAAGATCGCACAACTCTCTACCTGATCACCCTAGGTGAGTTACTTACCTACCACGGTAAGAAAGACATACATATATTTTACACTATTTTTGAATATTTAAAGGCTCATCTTGTTAGGACGAGTAAAATATAAAAATCTTTTTTATAAATATTAAAGAATATCTGACGCAACGTTCACTTTTACAACACAGAAATTACGAAAAAGTTATAGCACATAAAAATAACGAGAAAATATGTAGCGAAAAATAATAAAATATAAGTAAGATACATCAGCAAGTCTTGTAAATACTTATAAGCTTTTTCACGTCGTAATAACTTTGGAAAATAAAATGTTGCCCGTAGCAAATATAACTTATATCCGAAAAAGTTTTAACGACCCTTCCAGCTGTGGACTATTTTTGAGGCTAGTCATCGCTTTGCTGTTATTTAATTGTCAATTTTTTTTTTATATTTCTGCTATCCAATAACAGTATTTACTAATTAATTAATACGTTATTCTTTAGTATTGCCATACACCAAGTAGTGCTACTGAGCTATCTTTTGAGAAAATTAATAAGATTTTTACTAAACGTAAGAGTGATAACGTGATAGTATTTGTCGTTTTAGTCGATTACTAATTACGATTTTTTTTAAGTTTAATTGACTGAATTTGATTGAATAATGCTCGTTTTCTAACACCTATCACTTATTGTAGTCTTTGCTAAAAAGTATCCAGGCATACAATACCTACTTGTAATTACCTAATCATAATGACACAATGCGAAACCTAATTAAGAGACTACCTTGATATATGTATTAACGTATCCAAGATATATTAAAGGTATGTTAGCCTGTTAGGTTTATTTTAGTTATTGTATTTAACAGATTCATTCATTTAAGCTTAAGAAATCGTACAAAAAATACATAATTCTTCACCAAACGACTAAACTTCGTCCAAAACAATTTAGCAAGGTAATAAAAATATTATGCCACGTGTATCGTTTACACGATAAGGTCGAAGGACAGAAAGGAGTAATTAACAAAGCAATAGCGGTCTTATTTCGTCGGCAACATTTAATGGTTGATGACAGCCACAGGCGATGCGCCCAAACAAAGGACCACTGTAAACTGGACCGCAAGGGTACGAGTGAAAACTTGGTACAGGGGTGAACGACCGGCGGGTCAGACGGTATAATTTGTTTATTCGTCTGCATATGAGCTTAGTGAAGATTATTATAATCCTTGGGTGGACAGTACTATGCTTGCACGTGCTACGTTAGACGCTAACTAGTCTACAGTTGAAATTTATATATAAAATTGGTTTTATACACAACTTTAGCTTTATTGAAGTGAATGTGGACTCACTAAATGTGTTTCAAAAAAGAAAATATTTAACAATTTACAATTTTTTGAAGCACGCGTTTTATATAGTTGTTTTATTCTGAGTTTTTTTTTCATATTAAACAATGTTTTTGCATTTAACCGTTGCTATATGTCTAAAAAATAGTTAAATATTTTTACATTGTTCTAGTACTAGGAGCACCCGTTTTACATGGTTATTTTTTTTAGAACTTTTTCTTTATATAAAACCAAATAAGAGTGATATCTTCATATAACATTACATTTTTATAATTGAAAAACGCCAATCACTCATACTTTAGACGGTTTCAAGCATCACAATGATGTAACGACCGCACCTGGTGGAATTTCAGAGCGGTCATGAGAAAGTTTCGGTCAAAGCTGTATTTGTTTGCAAAATTATGCCTTTGTTTGATCATAAAAATACTTGCTCCTGAAATTACCATGAAATATTAGAATAATACACTCGCGACTTTACCTATATTAGGTACAACGATCAGATCGTTTAAAATTCGATTTACTTAAGTTAAAGTATTTTTAGATATTGTGTTTATTTAAAAATAATGATGAGCATTTATTTTAACAAACAATAGATAAGAATTTTTTATACATATAATGAACCAAGTAAACAACAAATCAATCACAACAAATTGTCGCCTAACGTCAGACAAAAGCGCAATTTGATACAATCGATACAATCTCTAGACTTTAATCTGAATACAATAGATACATTTAAATATATATCGAATAACGCAATAGTCGCTAAATAATCCAGAGAAGCGTTTATGTCTCAACTGTTATACAACTTCCTGCACAAATAGATACCTTTCCACAAGCCGGTTGTTAATGTCGACAACTCACCAACCGTCAATATCAACGAACTAAATACCGCCATACGATTCTCGTCCATCCCTACTTATTAATAAATACCAAATTCCTTTACCCCTATATCTCCGATACAACATCAATTTCCATCAAAATTTATACCATGATATTAAAACATAAACACAACACCCTGAATACCATGTTTATATGAAAATATAGTTTCCATAAAGTTTTTATGATAAATCGATAAAGATAATGCGTGTTCCATATAAACATGAAAGCTTTTTGTAGCTCCTCAGGTAGTCATGATTTTTAATGTTCGTTCAAAAATAGCAACCGAATGGTAACTGTAAGCTATAAAGTAGCCGGAGTTCTTTCTATATTCGGTCGTTTTCTAGGGCTATTTATTTAGTAAATTTACGTGAAATAATAAACAAAATTTGTTCTATGAATGCTGAGAAAACTTAACATAAAATCCCAATTGTATAATATATCAAAAAATGTATTGTTTGAATGAGCTAATCTTAAAAAATACATGAATAATAATTTATTCTTATCCATAAAAAATACTATATGGACTATTTATCTTACATGAATATGAGTGAATCCGAGAGGATCCACTAAAAGTATTTAAAAATACAGTTTTTAATTTTGCTAGTATATGGGACGTAATAAGATTAAAACGAGAACTATTTACTGATATAACAATTATAGCAATTGAATGTTTAAGCATTGTCTTGCAATTTGCATTAACAATAAAAAGTCCAACGTAAACTTTAATCGCAGCAGAAACAAAAGTTCGCGTAAATTACAGCGTCGCTGAATATTATAACATTAACATTATATTGCGTTCAATGTAGGTCAACTGGAATACTCATTAATTACGGTGTCATAATGACGATTAAATTACACGGGTGGTTGTCGGGCTTCGTCGTAAATACATCAGCTCTACCACAAACGCTGACACTTGACGATCTTAAAATGCTATTGTTATTCATTGCGTAAATTCAATTAGGATTCGGCGTCAGGGGCGGTTGTAAGACGTGCCCTATACGACACTGTTTCTTTTTTTTTTTTTACTTTTGTCCGTATATTTTTATATTTAAAATGCAGTGATACTGAGATTAGAATGAGACTTTGCTTTAAGACAACTTTATTTTTTGTGAAAAACCCAACTGAGAATCCTTGCGTACAGAAAATACAAAAGTTGACGAACATCCTTACGGTAAAAAAATCCAATAGTTGAATTGTTATGTATTGTTAAGTGTTCTCTCGGGAAAAAGTAATCTTATTTACTGAAAGTTTGAGTATTAAGTTGTTTTGTAAAGTGTTCAATAACTTATCAAATTTTAATATTTCCCATCAGAAACCATTTTAGTCGTAGCCGCGTGTAGCATACAAGAAATTAATTAATGTCTAGTATTTTTATTTCTTTATTCAATGCAGAACTAGTAAGGTAATATTTGTTGTGTATAAATAACCTTAAGTTTACAATTAAACCGTTTGAACATATCTTTGACTATTTGATTGTGAGTACAAATATTTTTCTTTTATTTCTATATACTAAGGAATACAAATAAATGGTTCATTCAGCATTATTATATTAAATGTATTTCGTTTACCAATAATAGCACAATGGGCCCATATACAATGAAGAAATATAGTGGCACCTGCCTTATAAACAGGCACTACTGCATACGATTACACATACAATATAATCGTTATTTTTACAAGCTTTTATTTAACTTGCAATGTATGTATGTATGTATGTATGTTTGTGTGTTCGGGTGGAATTTTATAACTCAATTTTAAGGCACTTGCCCTCAACCGATTGAGCTGAAATTTTGC
>DWAJ01006256.1:0-10572 GCA_018238005.1 Eurema mandarina | reverse complement strand
GCGAGCGTTGATTGGTTGTCCCAGTCGTGTTGTCTTTCTCGCACCAATACGTCAATTACGAGCGCGATTCTACCGATGCGCAGCTATTCTCGTCCAGCGCTAAACATAAATGACGCGACCTATACAGGTGTAATTAAAAAATAGGTTTTGGAATGTTATGTTAATTGCGGGTCACGACTAGTATGTAATTAAGAATGAAATATCTATAGAAAATAATATTAGAAATATTTATATACCTGTTCTTCTTTAGGCAAAGCGTGGAAGGCTCTTGTCGGTCCTCCAGGATGCAAAGGCGGAAATTTTTCAGTTTCCAATTGCTGCTGAATCCTTTGATATTCGCTTCTTGTAGCTGGTACTGTAAAAAAGTATTCAAATAATACATACAATTTTTATAAAAGAAAAATGCCTCTATGATTTCATAAACAATTAATAACTAAGCCGCTATAGTTTTCATTCAATTCATTATATATTCCTGACTTTTCAGATTATTTGAAACCGTCATTTAGCTTTGATCAACAGGAATACCTTAATAATAAATCACACCTCTATTTTTGTATATTCTTTTTACAAGAAATTCAATTTATTTAATTCACTAATTAAATTTACTATTGATTTTTTTTCCCAACCCAAAATAATTATGTAGATGCACAATAATAACATAAAATAAATATTAATTAAAACAACTTACAATAATCTCCCCTCCACATCCAATCCATGTGTCGTTGGCACGTTGCCCCTGGGCCGTTGTAATCACACACAGCGCATATACTGGGATTTACCATCGCTGAAGGCTGCAACCTGAAACACATTCATAAAAAAATATTCGTCTTACACAAACATATTATTAAGAAATTCGAAATAACTAATCATCTTTATTCTTTAAATAATAACCGTAGCAAAGGAGCAGAATAATCGTTCATGAGGTATCAAGAAATCTCACGAATATGTCTTACAAATACACAACATTACAACGAAAACTTGTACCAGTAGCATACTATTTTGAGTTTTGAATTATGTGACCAGCTTAATTATTATAGACCTTATAGACAATTAAATTACTTCATTATTATTTTCATACTAAAGAGGTAAGAACGAGAAAGCATAGAAATCCATAATTCACAAACAAATTACCGGTTTGTTAAAATGATATTAGGATACATTGCACCAACATCCAAGTGGTATATGAGCGGGTTTTCATCTCTCCGCGGGTGATCCCGCATGTGTTGCAGCTTGGCCTGTATTTCACTACAGACTTCATCCAAATTTGTAACCAGCTCTAACGGTATCCCCTCTTCCACTTCTATGGCATGTCTCATTGTCTTGTGTATATTCTCTATCAGTTTGTCCACTGCTGATGGCACTATGCGAAACTTGCATTTTATGTCCGCTCTGAATACACCTTAAAATGACAACAGACATTTGATGAGCAGTTATTACAAGACATTTATTATTCTTGATGGTTAATCAGAGAGCTTAAATGATGGCTTGAAATTTAATCCTCCGTATTTCTAAAAATCTTTTAAAAATAATTCCTCATACCGGGATTTCATATACAGCCTTTAAATACGCACACAATAGTTTCTGTTGGTAAAAATAAATTTCTAAGCTCCTTGTTTAGTCCCTGTACACTTCAAAGTCACAAAGTCTTATAATATTAGTATAGACAATTCTCACCAGACTCCAGCGCCTCCACATGTCCGCCCACGTACGTCTCGGTCTCCAGCACGTGCCCGTCGCCGGTCAGCTTGTTGAGTTCCTCCACCTGCTTGTTGGGGAACACTATGTTCGCGTGGAACGCCTCCACCATCAGCAGCGACTCGCATAGCGTGCCTGAACCTTTGCGGAGCACCTGGAACATAATATACGTCTTAATATATATACATATCACGTGTCACGTTATCCGCGATTAACTCCTAAACTACTGAACCGATTTTAAATTAAATTTGCACACCGTGTGCAGTTTGATCGAACTTAAAAGATAAACGGGAACTACACATTAACGCCGCAGGACACAACTAATATAATTTTAAAATAAACGATTAGTTGTTAATTAGTTGTTAAGTACAAAAACATACCTACATAAGGTATGTTTTTGTTAAAACTAAGATTAGTTGCAACAAAAACATACCTACATAATTATGAAATAAATGTATCAATGTTAAATAGTTAAATATAATTTTTAACAATGTCTACTTTACAATAATTCCCTCGCAAATTTTTAAAACACAAATAACGTCATCGTTATTTTTCTGTTTCGTTCGTTTGAAACGACTTTGACTTAAAACTTTGTTCGCGTTGCCGTTTGTCTTTCATTTAATAATTTTACTGCACTTCTGTTTAATGCGCTCAAAAATTGCAGTTATTTCAATTTTTATTTACTGTTTCCGGCCTGATATAAAATATGTTACATGAATTCGTGTCGGGCCGTGGCCCGTGACTAGAATAGAGTATAGACAAATACATAATTAATCTTACCTCATCTGGTTCGAGTGGTATAATGGTGCAGAGGGCGAATATAAATGGATGCACATACTTCATGTACAAGTAATATGTAGCCACGGCATCTGACACCGAGTAGTTTGATAGTACCTAAAAATAATACTTTACTT
Organism: Eurema mandarina; assembly: GCA_018238005.1. Classification (NCBI taxonomy): domain Eukaryota; kingdom Metazoa; phylum Arthropoda; class Insecta; order Lepidoptera; family Pieridae; genus Eurema; species Eurema mandarina. The sequence continues at coordinate 7,963 of DWAJ01006256.1, read as the reverse complement.
GTAGTTAAATGAAGACTATTTAGGATTATAATATTTTATATTCCAAGTCAATTGCAGACAGTCTTGTTTTGTAACACATAAATATGGACTCAATTTCTGCTAACATAAAATTTAAGGTTTCATAAAATAAATTTCCTATTACTTACATCATTTAAAATATGAAATGGACAAGTCAAAATGCAATTCGACATAATCAGTAGGTTATTTCAAGTTAGATTGAAGATATGTCGTAGGTAGTATGTAGTAAAAATGTCAACAGTAATACCTGGGGTTGCTCAGAAGCCATCCTGCACATATCCTCAGGGTCTAGCTCTACTGGGTCGTATCGTAGCTTCGCCTTCGCGACTGCCTTAAGACCTTGCGAACCTACTGGTAGGTAGGAATCTCGCTTTACCCAACTGAAAAAGAAATGTTTGAACCTTACTTTTTTACAGTTATAAAAATAATTTTAAAAAATAGATTTAATAGAATGATTTATTTCAAAAAAATTGGTATGTTAGTGTTGGTTTTCATGTTTTTGTTCAGGTATGGTTATAGCATATACCATAAGCAGTCCATATGCATAGCTGGTCTGCAGGCATAACTGCCATCTCTAGCTGCTATTTTACTAAACCCAATTTCTTGCTTCATGTCCAGTCCAAGGATTGCTGCACGAGCTTCTACAAATGGCCAGTCAAAGAAGTCACCTACAAATATTCACATGCTTATAAATTTTGATTGAAATCATTAAAATATTAAATTAGAAAATTTGATTTCATAAGTTATGTACATATAAATAAATTATTGTATATTTACCATTGTAAGTAACAAAAATATGTGGCTTGACATCCAGTATGTGGTCAAAAAACTTTTGTATCAGTGCCAGTTCATTGACTTCATTAAAAATGATAAATTGGCTGAAACAGAAAAAAAGATATTCAATTTATATCTATACTTATAATATAAAGAAGTCAAGTATGTGTTTGTTTAATTGTAAGGGGCAATCTTGGGATCTATTGGACCAATTTAAAAAATTCTTTCACCAATAGAAAGCCACATTATTGCGAAAATGATAATTAACATAATGTGCCCAACAAAGTGGGCACGGGTCAACTAGTCTTATAATTAAGTAATAACATGTTTCATTATAAGCATCGTTATGTAAAAAAATCATATATCATTATTATGTGATTAATAATTTCAATCTAATTCTAAGTTACCCTTCAAATTCAGGTTTTGGGGTATATTCAAAGTCCTCAACATCAGTAGATATAATTTCCCTATTGGTTATCAGATATCCTTGACCATCTATCATGTATGATATCATCATTATCTGATCTGTTTGTGAATCAGGAAACTTTAGAGGTAATTTTGTTGTTTCAATATCAAATGCCAATACTATAGGGTCTGGTCTCTCAAGCAAGTCATCTCGTTTTGTGAAAATGGGTGTCTCTGTTCCTCTGGACTTAACTGTGTACCATGTACCACAAAATATCTTCATGTCAATTGAAACTCTTACATGATATGGTACATCATGCTCTCTGAAATTAAATTAATTTACCATTAATAGTTTGGAAAAAAAATATTATCTATGATTCAGTGATGTTTATAATTATATTATATTTAATTTACTGTGTATAGACAACCAAAGGCCAGAATGTATAAACTTAAACACTCTAGTAGCACAAAAATATTTCAGAGGAGGAAGAGAGTCCTCATAATTTCTCCTATTTATAGGTAAATAATTTTATGTGAACCTATTAGTCATATAAAAGCATTACATCATGTAACTACTTGCACAAATATATTTAAATTACAATTAAACTTAATATGAGGCCCTTAATAGTGAGGCAGAGAAACTTGATTGGAGGTAACAGCTGTTCTGTGGGCCAAACTTTAACCATCACTAGCTTCGACAATGAGTTAGATAAAGAAATAAAGCTAGCTCTAGGTACTCAAACAAAGTATAGAGTGTAAGTGTACAATTATAGAATAAGAAGCCTTATAAATTTACCTTATGTCTAGAATATTCTCCATATGGTCAGTAGTTTTCTTAGCATGCTCAATAGCAGCTGCACTAGTCAGTGCATTAGTTAACATTTCTGCATAAATGGCATCTTTCTTTTCTCGTTCTTTATTTTTATTTACAGCTGTCAAAATTTCTCTCCTTACCTTCATCATTTCGTTTTGTGACATAAATGAAAGTTTTATGTATCTTTGTTTTATACCAGAAAGGTGATTAAGCTGGAAATAGAAATATGAATAAAAATCACTTTAAGATGATTTGTATACCTTGAAACAATAAATGAATATATTATTTTATTGTATAGAAGTATACTTACCAAATCTAAATCTTCTTTTTCAACAGTTTCTATTTTATGTATTGTGCCATCAAACTTTTTTGATAAATATTGTATGACTTCCTGTTCACATTCTTTGCGTGCGAGTATCAAAAAGTAAGGTTGAAAAGTTAGAGAAACTTTAAATCTTGACCCATCCATTTCAATGAAATAATAATCTACTGCTGCCACTAACCTTTTGTCTTCATCAAGTACTTCAGCCTACATACACACGTAAAAAAATTAATACAAATGTGTAAACATTATAAATTGATATATAAATTTTATGTCACCCTACTCCAATAATTAGTAAGTAACCATCTCTCACCATATGCATGTTTATTAAGTAACCTGTTCGCACTTTTGCATCACGTACTCTATCGAATCCATATTTAGAATCAATTTTATCATTCTCCAGTGCGTTTCGGATTCGAGTTTCTGATGATTCCTCCCTATAAATAAATACACTATAAACAAACCTATAGTTCATGAGAAAAATATATTTCGTTTTAAGTAAAACGTTACCTAGGACCTGACGAAAGTCCTGGCTCTCTTTTTGAATTTTCATTTTTATCTGATTTATATTTTCCAGTATTTTGAAGTACCATGGTATAAAAAGAATATTCACATTAGATCTGCCTATAAAAGATACAAAATATTCAATACAAAAACAAAATAACAGTTCGCACTTCGCTACAAATGTACATCTGACTGGATGTCAAAAGTAAACATTTAACATGAACTTTGATTGTCATAATTTCGCGCCAAATTAATAATCAAACCAAATTAGAGATTCTAGAGTGGACAAAAATATAGACTGTTAAACGTCAGCTGTCATTTGTCATAAGTCAGGATCTAACGTCGCCTGTCGTCTGACGACTGACGAGTGTCGGTTACGGTTATGGCATGCAGGAGAGAAGTAATTAATTGAATAATAAATTATACGTATATTTTATTTATAGCGTTCGTTATGCTTATTCGTTAGTTAAATTAAATTTCATGTGTAACTGAACTTTATCAAAATACTGAAATATTATTAATACAAAAAAATTTAACATGGAGTCGTCTTATAATTCAAGTGCTGAAAACTTATCTTCAAATAAAAGTTATACAAGAAATGCAGATATAAGTATATCAGAACATCTTGCCGGCTTTGAAAGATTGCGAATCTCGGCATTAACAAAAGCTGCGGAAATGAGTCCTCTCGTAAAAGAGGTCACTATAGGACCCAGAAGTCCATTCAAAAAACAAATAACTATACAAGAATCGCGACATGATACACCAGAAGAAGTTATAAATCTATTAGAAGACAAAATTGGAGAGGATTTAAGATATACATTACTACTTAAAGAATATGAAACTAAGCTACAAGAAACATCAGAAGAGCTATTTAAAAATTTAATTGAAAAAATGAGGGCCAAACACGCTGAAGCTATGCGTAGCTATTGGAAAAAGCAAAGTAATAATTTCGAAAGAAAAACATTGGAATTAAAGGCACGTAAGTTGCAAATGATAAAACAACTCAAGGAAAATGACAATAAATCTGTTTTAGAAAAGGCTAAATTAGATGAACAAAAATGTCAAACAATTAATAGAAAAACTATTGAAAACATGAACAAACTGCTTGAAGAACAGAATGCAGCAGCCATGAGGTTTGCCCTCATTACAGACAGTCATACTAAAATATGTATTTGTTATAATTCAATAATGTATATAGAGCAATCTGAGACCCATGGTAAAGACATAATAAATAAATATATCTCTTCAATAAACAGTGTCTTAAGCAATATGTCTGCTATTATGGATTACTGCAAAACTGGTCAAATAACAGATAAGGAAGTAAAGCGGGCAGAGGTTTTAACATCAAACATTGAAAATATAAAAAGCAAAATACAAGATGAATTAAATGCAATCCATAACGAGGAGCTTTTAAAAAAGCAACAGGAAGAAGATAAGAAACAAAAAGAACTAGAAGAGGAGAAGGCAAAACGAGAAGAATTGGCGAGAAAACAAAAGGAAGCAGCTGAGCAAGCTAAACAGTCTGGTCCCCTATTTTATGCACAGCAAGATTACACATATTACTTAGAACTAAAGAACTTTTTATCAGAATATGAAAATAAGTATAAAGACTTGCTAGAAGACAATAATCTAAAAAAGTTTAGATTTGATTGCCAGAAAGCTGTGAATACACCAGTGAACACCTTATCATCTGTAAGTAAGTCTCACATGAAAAAAACATTGGAAAGACTAGCAAATTTACTGCGCGGAGAAAAGGTTCAGATATCAGATGCATCAGTAGCAGCATCTCAGCATCCCCAGGGTATTTATTATTGTACAGCACTATTAGCAAAGAAAATTGTAAGACAGGGTGACCTCCTTGTATCCAGCAAACCAGAAGCTGCTTTTCCATTGGCAGCGGTCACTGTTGTTCTGTGGGTAGAATTTCCAGAATTTGGCAAACTGTTAGAAGCATATTTTCATCAGCAATGTCCCTATTTAGTGCCCATGTTTCTGCCCCAGAAGGAAGGACAGACAGACAAAGAATTTTATTTATCAAGAGGATACACATACACAGATGATGTTGTAGAAAAGCAAGATAAATTCTTGAAAAGAATGTCAGGTATATTTAGATTAAGGTGTGCCATATGGATTGCAAAGACACCATCCTTTATAAGGGCTGTGAACCCTCATGGCTTAAGGTTTGCATGGCAATGGCTTGCTTCTTTTATTAATTTAAAACCAGAACCTGAAATTTGTGCCACATTATTGAATGACTTTTTTTCAGTTTGTGGATCTGAATTCTATAAGCATTATGGAAAGCAATTTACAAAAATTATAACCTTAGTGAGCATGGATTATCTAAAAATTTTACAGAATATAGATGAAGGTGGTCCAAAAACAAGGTTGGAAGTATTCTTACAAACTGTTTTACAAAGTGGAATTATACCTCCACCTAATGGTTTACTGCCTTCAAATACTTGGTAGAATGTTTTAATAATATTAATAAGTAATAAGTTAATCAATGAATTACTAATAAGATACAAGAAAAGTGTAAATTTGTGTGACATCTAAAATTATTAAATTGTATATATGATGATTAAGCAACCACATGTTTTATTCTTCTCCATATGTTTGAATGACAAAATATCTGAAATAATTGTAATAATAATAGTATTACCCACACTAAATAAAAAAATCTTCACATCAACTAAAAATTTAAATAGGTATATTATGGTTTTAACAAAAATAGGCCAAGAACGTTTCGAGGCTCGAGCCACGCATAGAATACAATTTCCAAGAAGCATATGAATTTCTTAATTTTTACCGACTTCAAAAAAGGAGGAGGTTACTCAATTCAACCGCATCTATGCCTTCCAAGAAAACAACTCGGCGCGCGTCAGGCGCCGATTAATCCAATAAAAAATATTTCTAATTCCTGGATATGTAATATACATGGTTTCCTCAGTAAACTTTTCAGATTTTTCAAGTCTTTTTAGATAGGAGACACCTTTTTTACCAAAAGAGTCCTTTAAGGCTAAATATTAAACTTTTTATTTTACTGGTAGTCTACAAAGAGAATGTAATCACTACGTTTGTAGTCTACTACACTAACATTTTAATTATAGAATTACTCTCCAATCGGCATTATGCGGAACAATGATTAACGTTGAATGCTTTAACTAAATCTTTCTTCATTCATATATCGAGAACTTTCAAAAGTCCTAAGTAGAGCTTTCGCTGGATGCTTCTAATTACATGTGCAGAAAATTAACAAATGTTTTTCTTTTATTTGAAATAATTGATATATTGTTAAAATATTATAAGTGAAAAGATATTTAGTCTGTGGATAAACTTGTCAAATCAGCTGTTAATCAAACTGCCAATGTCAATAAACTTTTATGGAATTAGCATTTCATATTTATTTCTAAACTAACATGTGAAAATAAACACGACAATTACCTATATTCTTAAAATCGCATTTTATTGACGCTGCTACGCCATGTACTTAATTTTTTTAAAATAAATCGTTGTATCATTTAATTCAAAATGGGCACAAAGTGTTTCTCAGATAGCTTCATGGCACGATACTCAGCATTTAGTCCATATCGGTTGATACAAAGAGAATGTGGTTTCGAGAGGCCAATCGGTGCTGGAGATGCGATGGCTCGCAGTTTATATTGTGGAATGAAACCTATAGCGTCTTGGGACTGTGACCAATCTAACGCTCTTCCTACGGGAGGTGTATTCAACCTTGAATTTTCCCCAGACGGGTAAATAAAGATCATTTCACCTAATACCGCCTTGGTTTAATTTAATTTTTAAAAAATACCTATATGTAAGTTTGTTATAAATAACAATATTTTATGGAACAGTATGAACTGACAACTTTGTGTGTTTACAGATCTCTCTTAGTAGCAGCTTGTGAAAGAAAGTCTATTCAAATATTTGATCCATTAACTCACCAAAGAATGCACTCTGTAAATGGAGCACATTCTGATTGTGTTAACTGTGTTAAGTAAGTTGAAAGAAATTATATTTTGTTAAATGATAAGTGTATATTAACTTTCTTAAATTGTGTTATTCCAAATCAATTTGATTGAAATAGTTACCATTGTGTTTTGTAAAAGTATTAAAAAATATTTGACTTCAGATTTTTAGATGGAAGAATGTTTGCAACTTGTTCTGATGACACAACAATAGCTTTATGGGATGTAAGACATTTAAAGAAGAAAATAAGGTCTTTATTAGGCCATTCAAAGTGGGTTAAAAATATAGATTTTTCAGTTAAAGATAAATTACTAGTTACTTCAGGGCTAGATGGAAGCATTTTCACCTGGGATATTAACTCATACACAGAGTTTAACTTGGTGTACCAAAGAGTTTTTCATGCACCTGGTTTGATGAGATGTCGTCTATCACCTGATGCAAGGCAGATGGTCATGTGTACCACGGGTGGTCTTCTTGTTATTATTCATGACTTAAATTTATTGACACTGGCTCAAGATTTACATGGATTTAAGGTATACATAGGCACTTTAAATTTATGCATTGACCTTGCTTATAATTGACTTGTAATAAATTTTTATTTTTAGCCAAATTTGTACAGGTTGATGCAAATGAGTCAACAACTTATTCCTATAGCAGCTATGTATGACCATTTATTTGACTCTAAAAGAACTGAAAATAGAGTTGAATTTGTATCAGACTTTCCTGAGGGAAATGATGCTGAGGTTGTTAGTGCATTACAGGTTAGCTACCGCAAGCCACTTCTTGTGCTATTCTAAAATCTAATAAACAAATATCATTAATTTATTTTCTTCTTCCAGATACATCCTCAAGGGTGGAGTGCATTAAGTAGAAACATAAGCCATGATGACAGATCTGAGGCAAGTGATTTTTTGACCCAAACATTAGCTGCATAGTTTATTTGCTTGAACATAAAAAAATTAATAAATAACAAAAAAATGTTTGTTTTGACATAGGCATAATAGGCTATTTGACACTATTGGAAATATGGGTCGAATTATCGCCATCCTAGTAGATAGTAGTGTAATAAAGCGTATTTAACACAATTTAATAGAAAAATATGCATGATTCATTCATATTTTACGAATAAAGTTCGAGATATTTTTCAATATGTCTAC
>DWAJ01006255.1:0-10574 GCA_018238005.1 Eurema mandarina | reverse complement strand
CCCGGTGACGTCACGCGCCGTAATTATTTCCATTGAGCCGAGCCTGCGCGGAGCGCGCCGACACCGCACGAGCGGCGGCCCGGAGCCGACGAGAACTACATCTTTTCTAGTACGCGTCCAACTTTTAACGAGCGCGATTGTCACCACCGGCGTGACGCGACCGTTAGTGCGAAGTGTGAGTGTTCTATGTTACGGTTTACGTGTGATACGATTATATTGTAAGCAAAAGTTGACAACACAAAGTGCACGAGTGAACGTTACAATCGAGTGCTCGTGGACGACGCTGGGCTTTCTATCGAACGCACTGGTCGAATCGATGAGGAGCCACGGTCGGCCAGAATGACAACTCGCACATTGATCGAGTGAGTGTCGGTAATGGAATATTGTTTTAACGTGTGTAGGGCAGATTAGAGTAGGAGTGGCGGCCATAGCTCCATTAATACAGGTAAATAGTCACAAATACGAGGTAACGTAGCGCGATCTCGTCGGCCGCGGAGCGCGGTGCAGTGGGCTGGCGGCTGGCGGCTGGCGGCTGGCGAGGCCGGTGCATCGCGACAAACACTAATTAGTGAATGACAAAGAGAACGGTCGCCTCGCTCGCACAATGAAACCCCCGGTCTTTGAACCGAGCGCTCACGTTTCATCTCATAAATACGTCGCCAATTTCTCATTTCAAATAATTAATATATCAATGGTGTCGGTGAAAGTGAGTCGCTCGAGTGATCAGAGAGCGCTAAGTGCAGATTCCTACCTAACCGTCATCATTCAGATTGAAAAACATCATAATTAATCCAGTTCACTCTAGCCTTATCGTATCTCAGTATACATAAAGAACACTCTACAGAATATACAAATTAGTAAGCTCAGTTTAAAACACAAAAACCTACTAGATTGTATGATAGTCGTAAGTGAAGGGAATAACGATCAAACTTGAACACTCACGATGTGTTCAACGCTCAGCAATAACACAAAATTAATTACGTAGTATCATATTTTATCGAGTTGCATATCAATTTACCTAAGCTGCGATTACAAAGGCAACAAGTCAATGATAATTAATCGCTACGTGATCATAAATAATATTTAGCTATTGTCTTGGAAAACAATTATTTAAACATACCTTCTTTAAATTTCAGGCACCATTCAATCCAATGGTGATTGGATGACGATCTCATCTCGCTCGCCGGATAAGGAGCCCACACCACCCAAGCAGATCAACTACGCCGAGCCGCTGCTCGAGTCCGTGCGCGTGTACCTCGCCAATGAGCTGCCCGCCAAGCAGCTAGCCTGTCGCCCGCCCGCCCCGCCCGCCGCCCGCGACCACCACGCGCCCGACCCGCCCCTGTGCCATGCTGACATCCTGACGGACACCGCACGGGAGGAAATCAAAGGAATCAACTTCGAGCCGCGCCTGCACCGCAATGACCTAAACAACAACGCGTCACGTGACAACCGGAGCCGCGAGATGCCCAACCAAGCCGAGCTCATGCAGCGGCAGCCGCTGCTCGCGCGCAACGTCAAGCTGGACGCGCCGCAGCCCACCACCGACGAGTCCGACCCCGACCAGGAGCACTCGCCGCAGCGCACGCACGCCGGCGACTTCATCGTCGAGCTGCCCCCCGGCACCGTGCGGGAGGAGCGATATCCCAAGGAAATATGGAAGACCATCATATCATTCTTCTTCCTGTTCATATGCGTCTGCATCAACATGATGTCTCTGTCGCTCGTGCACGAGCGACTTCCAGACAGAAACACGACGGCCCCGCTCAATGATATAGTCTTGGACAATATTACCGCGCGAGACTGGGGCCTGGCGGTCTCCGAGTACCTCATCATGATATCGACGACGGTGGCGATGCTCGTCGTGGTGTTCCACAAGCACCGCTTCATCGTCGCGCGCCGCCTGTTCTTCATCATCGGCCTGCTGTACTTGTACAGGTCGCTCACCATGTTCGTCACCGTGCTGCCCGTGTCGAGCACTACGTACTACTGCAGTCCCAAAAGTAACAACACGACGCCTCTTCTCGTCATAAGGAGGATGTTCTATTTGATATCGGGCTTCGGCCTGTCCATCAACGGCAAGCACACCTACTGCGGGGACTACATATACTCGGGGCACACGATGGTGCTGGTGCTCAGTTACCTGATAGTCGCCGAGTACTCGCCCAAGAAGCTGTGGCCGGTGCACTGGGCGATGTGGGGCTCGGCGCTGCTGGGCGTGTCGTTCGTGCTGCTGGCGCACGGCCACTACTCGGTGGACGTGGTGATCGCGTACTACATCACGACGCGGCTCTTCTGGACGTTCCACTCGCTGCTGGTGACGCCGCACCGCGCGGGCAACGGCTACAACCACTACATGATCCAGCGCGAGTGGTGGTACTGGCTGTTCACGTACCTGGAGCGCAACGTGCGCGGGCCGGTGCCGCGCCGCTACGAGTGGCCGCTGCCGTGGCCGCGCACCAAGCTCTTCAGCCGCCTCAGCTAGTGACGCGCGCGACCGCCATCGCCGCCGCCGCCCCCGCCCGAACGCGTATGACGCTCACCTTCTGCGAATGCCTCTTCAGCACTTGCAGCTCCTTGGGGCTGGTCCGCGTGCAGATGGCCAAGGTGAGCGTGTAGTCGAACTGATGCACGATCAGGTTCAGGTAGACGGTCTCCTCCCAATCGATTTCGGGGTCGCCGATGGGCAGTTTCTTGGAATCCTTGCGGAACACCTCGACGTCCGTCTGCGAACAGGCCGGCCGGCGCGAGCGGCGCGGCGGGATTATTGTGATATGTGATAGACATCGCGATATCCGAGGACACACACGGACACTCAGCGTGTCGCGACTGTGAACTAACTAAACTAGCGCAAACTGTTGTATCTAATACCTAAGACCTCTGTATGCTTTTATTGTTGTAGATTAAGAGATCAAATTTTCATTTGACAATGAACAATAAGGAGAGATCAATTACTGTAGTAACTGTCGACTGTTACGAGATTTGAACATTTTGTTTTGAAATTGTATATTTTATAAAAGGTTATTGATCAATCTCGAGTCTAGCAAAGAACATACTATTTATTTACAAAAATATACTGTGATTCGTTTTGTAATGGTCAGTGCGAGCTTGAGACGCGAGCGTGTGTCAGTGAGTACTTGCATAGTGCATAGTGCATACTACGAAGTACATTCTTGTTGTAATGTATTATAGCAGTCTATTGTAAGAAATCATATTTTTATATTGTTTAAAATAAAGTACATTATACTGTTGTAACGCAGACTTTTGTATTTCCAAAAAAATATTTCTCGTCAAATTTCATAATGAAATCCGCATGGTGCTAAATCTAGTATGTTATCTGACGAGAGGATAGCTGTTAGCTAGGGCCTAGGAGAGCGCGAGACATACGACACACACACGACACACTACAGGATACACGATACACGAGACGTTACACCGTTTGTGGCTTGTTGGCTGTTGCACAAAAATATTCATTTGAACGCATCGTTCATAACATAATTATTGAGTTCAGCTGGGACTAATTACGTGAAGGTCTCGCTGAATGCCTTACATGTAACAAGCTCGATCATTCTATGACAGAACCGTGTACCGTGTACTTTAAATGGAAGATTGATGTTTAGCAAAGTCACTAACACGATAACCATCTTATATTCAGTATCTGTGTAAAGTATTTATTATCTTCGAGTTATTTGCTATACATCAATGATAAAAAATCGGATTACGATAGAAAGCATTTATATAACTTTTTATCTACTTATAGTATTTTACTACTTAATAATATTTTGCAATGCATATTTTTAGAGTTGTTATCTGTTAAAGCCCTAGGAAGTAGCCGAGATAGGAACGAAGCGTACGGGAGTGTGTAAGACAAAGGCTCACTCGGGCGACTCACCTCGTATTTAGGCAGATATCTGGAGGAGCCCTTGACGTGCCTCTTGCGCACGAAGAACAGCAGGTCGTCGCAGTCGATGGAGCGCTCCTCCTGGAACAGGAAGTGGCGCACGAACAGGTCGGTCCAGTACGTGGTCCCCTGCAGCACCACGAAGCCCGAATCTGAAAGTTCACTCTCTCGCTTTGTTCGGGCTCGGAGCCCACGGCCACTGTAGTTACCTAAAGTCAAGTGCCTTCGACGATACTTCACCCTCATCTAGTACGTGTATACTGTATATAGCTCTATGTAGTAGAATTAATGAGCGACGTCAGTCCCGAAGCTCTTATAATACTGTTATCGAATGTGATAATAAATAACTAGTTACGTTGGCTTTGTCGATGCACTTTATATCATGTTTTAATGTATTTTATCGTTTAAGTATTGTTTAAGCTTGGTCATGGTCACTATTTTTAAGTTTTCGCCGTGGCTAGTTAGCGACGGCGCGACAGCGCGTCGCCTTATGTATATTGTATAATATGTATCGGTCACAGCCTTTGAAATAGTCGTAATATGGTATGTCACAGACAAAATGCCTAATGAATTGTAATAAAACTAAGATGAGATTTGTACCTCCGAAAAATATTTATTATATATTGTAAATATAACTTATTGTTTAAGAGATCAAAGACGAATAAATATGGTAACGATTGAACTTTTTATCTGGTTTATGTTGAGAAGTGTAAGCGTGGACCAGAAGGTTCTGATATAATTTTTACATTCCGATTGATAAGATACAGTGCTTCTATGAATTGAACAAGTGCATATTGTAATAATCTCATGGGTACGATGTCCTCTTAAAGAGCTGGCACGGAAGTGATTAAATATTGTGTACATCAAATTATAACCGTTTATACTGTTGCTGTTGTGAATCAAAGTTCAATAAATGTCTTTTCTAAAAATGGTTATTTTATTTAACTTCCCTCGTTAAGTAAACAAGTTAACTACCATACACAACCAGTTTGGAAATATCATGCAGTTCAGAAAAAGTAAAAAAATCAAAAACAAATTAAAAATGTAAGGATGTAGAAATATGCAATTAAAAGTGGATCAAAACAGAAGAAAAAACAAAAATACAAGGCAATAGTAATACTTGTTAGGTTACAATAACATACACTAAAATTATAAAGGCGAAAATTTGTATGTGCATACGTATGTAACTTCTTCATGTCTAAATAGTTGGAACAATTTTAATTAAATTTGATTTTAAGTTAGCTGAAACTCTCGATTAACACAAAAGCCACATTTAAAGGAAAATACACAATAATTTTTACCTAATAACCCAAGGATAGGAAAAATTATGAAATTGATTTAACTGTTTAATTTAATCTTGGCATCAGTAGCTTAGACCTTAAATTATCGTTTACATACTTTATATCCCGGTATTGAAACGAAAAATATGCCGAGAACCATGGACCAGCTAGTTTTTATGTTAAATACTACGACAAAAAAAACATTAAACAGTTTTCATGAATCTGCTTTGAATTGTATTAGTTACTGGACACTGCCACTATAAAATAACAAATAGCGCCATCTGGATAGTGTTGTGCAAATAGATGAAAAGCTAAACAACTTGTATATAAAGTAGTAAGAAGTTTAAATACTAGATGGCGCTGAATAAAAAAATCAGAACCATGCTTTCTTGTATTATCTCTATGTAATTTATTTGTTATTTTGAATTTGACCTGAGCCTCTTAAAAGTAACTAATACTTTAAAGATTTAAACTTAAATTTTAAACAATGTCTGTATATTGTGCTAACAAATATTAAAACCCAAATCCCTGAAAATGCATAGACTTAAAGCAAAGAAAAGTCTGTAAATTTACTATAATTAAGATATCGGAGATGGAATTGCTAGATAAGATGATATGGTCAAAATTAATATGGATATTAAAATAAATGAAATTTATATATTTGATGTACTCAACTGTACTTGTACATACAATATACAGTAATAAAAGATGAATTCCTAGTACATAAGCCTGACAACATAATATTATGCTAAGTAGTAGAAGTTTAAAATATTACTAAAAATAATCAGGAATTAAACAAAATTATAATTTATATATTGGACAATTATGGAAAAAGTTGAAGCCCTTTCAACATGGCAAACATGTCTCATGCATCCCTGAGAGCTTATTTGCTTTAGAAATCTTAATAGAATGTAAACACTTAACAAAAAATCTCATACAGTTTCCATTTTAAAACTTGATCCGTCATTCATATCAATATTTTGGTACTTTGGTAAGAACAAGAAAAACGTGCATCTAGGCAGGATTTTGTTAAAAACCTAACATAGGGATTGATAATTTTTTGATAACATTGAACTTACTTTATAAGATTTTGTATTTAGAAAGGATTGTGGCTGTGATTTTTTTGAGCTTTTAAAAATCTACTAGCAAATCTGAAATGTCAACAATCAATAACAAACCTAAAATTGCTTGTTAATAAATCATGATGATAAGTTTCATCAAAATTTTATGTTTAAAAGCATCATCAAATTATAACAAAACATTATGAGAATCAAAATCATTCACTTTAGTCTTATAACACAATTGAATTGTTTATAAAAAATAAAATTAAACAGCATTATTATATATATATTATAGTAAATTAAACTGAAATTGATGCTGGGAAATACAAATGGGCCTTTGAATGAAATAATGGGATTTGCAATTTACTATAAATTCTTAAAATATATAGGCCCTTACTCGTTTCTATTAAACTATTAAGTTTTTGTTGAAATTATCGAGCGCATTCTTACCGTCCTTCATAAGCTGTCGCATCTCCTTCGTGCGTTGGAAATTGATTTCCTCCAGCAGTTGTTCCAACATTGTAGCATCGTGCAAAAATGTCGAACCGCCTAAAGCCATGGCAATACAAATAACTACAGTTTTCACACTTTAATTTTGTATATCAAAACATCACTGAAATTGATACAATTATGCTTTTTATTTGGTACTAGCCGTTACAGTAGTGTGGACTGTGGATAAAACGATAACAAATTGACCATTAAAATATTAATTTTTTTAGTCTATTTTTCATATACAAGTCGAGACACAAATACAAATATTATTTTTATTTACTCGAAACTCCAGCAGCGAACTAGAACCTTGGTCCTTGAGTCTACAGAACTGTCACTTCGATTTCTTATAGTGGCAATCTGAAATCTCACCTAGTTTCCCAATTACAGAGCATCGTGCGACTCAGAGACGCACAATGCCAAATTATGCTGAAGCTAATTGGAAAGTGAATTATCTTAGAGATAATTAACCTCATTGTTTATGTGGTTTTTACTTACTCTGCGATGATTTTCTGAACTTAACGCATTCTACTTGTGCATTTTAAAACTAATTCACTTTCAATCAGGCTATCAGCTTCAGCACAATTCAGCATTATGTGCCAATGAGTCGCACTATACTCTGTAATTGGAAAACTAAGCTCCTAAGAACTGTCAAGCGGAACTGTCCAATCACTAATGTCGTAACTCGTATGTCAATTGTCATTGTCTTACCAAGGTACCGGTGACGGAACGGAAGGCCGGTACATTGGCGGCTTTAGGCTTGATTTACTAGCAGTGCGATTATTTTATTTACGTTTGTGTTTTTAAAAGTTTAAGAAGTAATTAACAGCATCATTATGGTTCAAAATGATGCCTGGTCACCCGATGATACGTTGCGAGTTTTAATTGCATCCGATATTCATCTGGGATACCAAGAAAGGGATGCGATTCGAGGGGAAGACAGTTTTATTGCATTTGAAGAAGTGCTTTCCTTAGCAGTAGAATATGATGTTGACTTTATTTTGCTGGGAGGAGACCTTTTCGATCAAGCGAAACCGTCACCTAGTTGTATGTATAAATGCACACAACTTATACGCAAGTATTGTTTTGGTGACAAACCAATAAGTATTGAAGTTGTATCAGATCAGTTGGAAAATTTTTCAAGGAATATAAATTATGAAGATCCCAATTTGAACGTGTCATATCCTATTTTATCTATCCACGGTAATCATGATGATCCTGTAGGACAGAACAGTGTTAGTTCATTGGACATACTTTCGATCACTGGTCTAGTCAATTATTTTGGTAAGTGGACAGATTATACTAAAGTTCGCATTACCCCAGTGCTCATTCAAAAAGGTGAAACCAAATTATCACTTTATGGTTTGAGCCACTTGAAAGACCAGCGTTTAGCTCGATTATTTGGAGAGAAAAAAGTTGAAATGGATTTAGTAGAAAATGGATCTGATTGGTTCAACATGCTAGTGTTACATCAAAACAGAGCTGATCGAGGCCCCAACAACTACATTCCAGAAGCTGTATTGCCTAAATTCTTAGATCTTGTTATATGGGGCCATGAACATGACAGCCAAGTCTTCCCCATAAAAGATTTTAAGAGAGAGGGGGAAGATGATGGTTTCTTGGTAATTCAGCCAGGCAGTACAGTGGCTACTTCCATGGCTGCTGGAGAAGCCCTTCAGAAACACTGTGCTTTGTTACAATTGCACAAAAAGGAATACATAGTAACTCCTATACCCTTAAAAACAGTTCGCCCTTTTATTTTTAAAACATTAGTTTTGTCAGAGGAAAACTTAGGTGAAGGAGATGTTAATGAGAATGAAAAGGTTCAAGATTTTCTAAAAGTCAAAGTTGATGAAGCGGTTGCTGAAGCAGAAAAACTAAGAAGTGGTGACCCTAAACAACCCACTCTTCCTTTAGTCAGGCTTAGTGTTTTCTACGAGAGAGATGCTCAAGACTTCAACCGTGTTCGATTTTGCCAGAATTTTACAGGAATGGTTGCAAATCCTAATGAACTTTTAATCATGAAAAGAGAGAAAAAAATAAGAGATAGGAAAGAGCATGCAGCTATTAGTGACGAACCTGCTCATGTAGAAGTGACTCATGAGGTGACAGATGTTGAAACACTATTACAGGCATACTATGATGCACAGCCCCCTGAGAAACAACTATCTGTACTATCAGTTCGGGCAGTCACAGAAGCTGTGAAAGACTTCACTCTCAAGCGTGATGATGATGTTTTTAGAAAGGTCTTAGACGCACATCGTCGCCGCTGTGTAGAATCTCTTATTGAATCAACTGCTGAAACAGAGGAAGAGATGAATGACCGAATGCGAATGTGTAAAGAAGCGTTAGACGCAGCAGACGCTGATCAACTGAAGAGTTTGATAGATGCCGCTAGTGCCAAAGATGAAGCCAAACGTAAAGATGAAAAGCAGTTAATTGTTCTCGTCAAACGGGAGTCCATCGTTGTATCGAGTGATGACGAAAACGCTCCTTTGGCACGAACCCGCGGGCAGGCAGCGCGCGGGGGAAAAGGTAGAGGTAGGGGGAGAAGTAAAGGAAAAGCTTCGCCTCAAGCGCCCCCGCCACCGGCACCTGAACGCAGGACGCCGAAGCGCACCGCTGCACAGAAAACAACATCTTGGCTTCAAAACCTTACCTCAGATCGAACCTTGAGACGTCGTAAAGATTCCTCAGAAATCGAAATATCAGATTAACTTAATAAGTTAATACTAACTAAATATTTAGTGTTGTAAGTAATATTATCATAAAGTATTTTTATCTTTTACAAATATAAGTGTGAATTTTTTTCTATTTTCAAAATTCCTTTGAAATATATAATTTAGATTGCTTTAAAAGTTTTCGAAATATTAGTTTTTCGAGTTTGAAGTTGAATTTTCGTCATCTCTAAAAGATTTGGGGAGCATACTGACATACTGACTGACAAACGGATGGTCAACTAAAACCCCATAAGAATATTTATTTTTAATGCTAAAAATGTTTTAAGTATTCTGAAAAAAATAAAACAAATGTTCACAATATAAAAAAACTTTATTTTATCCTTACACATTAAGCTTAACCCAACTAATAACTTCAACAATTAGTCTAATGTTGTAACACTATGACAAAAATGGTTTTATAACCAAATTTTTTTTTATTGGTATTATTAGAATTCGTTATCCAATTTAAATAGTTTTTTTAAAGAGCTATTATGCACAGCTATTACACATTCCATGAAGAAAAGAAAGAGACTAGTGTTTTTGTTACTTAATGTCTTAATACATATAAATAAACACAAAATCAAGTCAATGAAGGAACTCAATAGTTCAGTAGGCTGACAGTGCGTCCTCGGGTCGTGTCGCAGTGACGTCACCGGCCGCGTCGAGCGATGCGGGAGTCGCGGGCGAGTGCGCCAGCGCACGCCGCAGGTAGCGCAGCGCGGCGCCAGCGGCGGCTTCCGGCGAATATCCCGCCAAAACCTTCTTACATAATAAAATACATATTTTCTATTAGTCAATCATCTGACTTCCTTCACGTAATAACGGCAATACATAAAATGTTATATTATGTTATTCTTTTGGTACACAAATGTTTTATCCATTAAATGAACCTGTCCATTAAAAGCGCGAGTCGAACTTGTCCCCCGACAGTTCCATAACTACGCATTAAAACATTGTGCAATCCGGGAATTAAGTTCCTTCATTTAATAACCCATTAGATTCCCTTTAAAACCTTAAAAGTACCGTTACATTAAAATCTTATCTATAATCATATAGATACATCTTTGTAAAGATGCACTGGCTTAGTCAAAAAATTGTGTTTGTTGGTTACTTTTTCCTAAAA
>DWAJ01006254.1:0-10577 GCA_018238005.1 Eurema mandarina | reverse complement strand
TTTTTTGCTCATAACTTAAAAACTAAAGGTAATCGGACTATAGTTCCCATACTATAAAATGATCGTATGGACGGACTCTACCGATCTGCTAAATGCCTACACTCATCTTCAAAACACCCTGTATAATAACTATAAAAATGTATAGGTATCAAATGTAAGCTACAGTTTTACAACTTACATTAAATCACTACTAATAATTATAAAATTTAGTAATGTTAGTCTTTGACATGACCTTTACTTTTACTGTCATTTTATTATCAAAAGGTCTAGTTATCTTAAAGAAAAACAGTTTCATTTTTTTTAAATATCTGGCTCAATTTAAAAGATCTAGTAAACACCTAGCAAAGCAAGGTTTTGCGACAGACATACGAACTTAACCTAAGCTTTTATAATAAAATCACGTGTCTAGAATCCACTTTCCATTATCTAAGAGTTCAAACCACCCATTATAAACAAATCGAACTGTGTAATTATTACGAAGCATATACTGCATTTCGCGTAAAGTAACTTGTAAACGATAATTGGATTATAATTTGCATATACTTGTGAAATAGCACATTACACACTAAATGTTAGGTTCACACTATAATTAGTGCTAAAATGTAAAGTAAACTCATTATGAAAATCGCAGAAAACGATTATAATATTTGCATCAGCCTTTCGCCTTCCATTCCGCCTTTTGGATATGCAATTACTTGATAACTAAATTGTTTTAATTTTCTTTTACTTTTCAACACAAAGAAACCAATTCTACGAATCCATTTCCGCGTTAATGTAAATCGACTATTTTAACAAAATTATCGACTCAATGTATATATATATATATATATCACTACTACAAAATACCGATTAAAAATTTTCTCATAAAAGCTTAAATAATCGGTTTAACGATAAATTATCGATTTAACAGCACATCACTATCACCAAAAACCGCGTAATGCGCAGTCGCATGCCGTCCAACTTAATACGGGCCTTAATTACGATTTAATTGTTTTTTGCCATCTTCCAGAAACTTCTTCGAAATAGCATATCCTTTTAGTGTCGGAACTCATAAGAGGTTCATTATTATATTTCATCATCGATTCTTAATCGACTTTTTTATCGGGTCAATAAACTCGATGTAACTGTACAAGACCGAGGTGTTCTAATTAAGTGATATTTTATCCCACCGATGTTAATTGTGATTATTTTTAGTACTGATTATGGGTACATACGTAATAGACCTAGTAAAAATAAAATTGGTAAAATGTTTCCATGTAATTTCGCTACGCAAAAGTCAATTAACGAAATACATTTAAATTACAATGGAAGTCAAATATTCGATCAATACAAGGGCCGTAACTTTAAGAACTAAGCTCATAAATAAAGCTGAATAAATTGTTTGTTTGTACATGTCAATCTTTGGTATTATGAGATTACATTTTTTCTGTATAATTAGTAGCTATATTTTAAAGACCGTATTTTTTTAAATATAACATTACATTTTGAAAATGGCTGGTTACGTGATGCGTAATTTATTACTTTAATTAAAATATAAATATATTAATGTAAAAATATTATATTAAAATCCATGCTTTGAATACATTTTTGGAAATAATTACCAATGTCAAATGTCCTGATAAAAAATACCCTTGACTTACACAAGCGAATTACCAAGTAAACCCAAGTAATTTATCACATACATTTGAATATACATAAATAACACCTACACTAAAGGTTGCCACAGACCTATCAGTTTGAAATCGGAACGTTATGGAGAAACTTTACTAAAAGGTAATATTAACTATTAGTATGTAATACCTGTTTTTATATTTCCTACTTTAAGAGTATGTTATAGATCCGCAAAAGAAAACTATTTTTCATATTATTAGTCATTATTCACTTAAAAATATTATA
The DNA here is from genome assembly GCA_018238005.1 of Eurema mandarina. Taxonomy (NCBI): domain Eukaryota; kingdom Metazoa; phylum Arthropoda; class Insecta; order Lepidoptera; family Pieridae; genus Eurema; species Eurema mandarina. Next base: position 8,681 of record DWAJ01006254.1, on the reverse strand, counting down.
TAGGACAAGTATCTATATGTTATTGTAAATAAATATACACAATATTCATATTAACTCAAATCTCATACAATCTGAAAATTTATGAAATTGCATAGCTATTTGTAACAAGCTTACTTACATAGAAACAAACAAACATGAACAACGAACGAACAACTTACGAATGTACGCAAAGAAGGCTCGTTCGTCGCTACAAAAACCAACATTTGTGCTCTAACCCTAAACCGTTGTAATGAGGTGATTTGCTTTCAACGCTCGCGCGGGTAGCAGAGGCCATATCTAATGGGTGACACTATTGTTAGTGAGTTATGGTCTTGGGTAGCCGATGAGTCCGTGATGGGGACGCTTAATCGTTAATTAGGCGGTATTTGGTAGCCTCGCGAGCCGCGTAATTGGTCTGGTGACGGTGTCAAGGACTTGAGTCAGATTTGCCTAGTTATTGTTTTAATTGTGTTCGTGAAATGTGGTTTGCATATGTTATTAATTTATGTTTACTTTTCTATCTATTTCAGGATGCTTTTGATTTAATACAAATTTAACTTGAGGACCAACACATGTGAAAAACCAGAAAAAGGTTGTTATCTAGATACCATAAAACAAGCTCTGATTAGCGTGGCTCTAGGTGACGCTGTTTTAGAAACGTCCTAAATTATAATTATTATTAACAAAAAATTACTAAGAAATAAACTAGGAAATTGCTTATATATAAATGTCAATAGCCTTTTTGTTCGCGAAAACCCTAAATCATTAATGACATAACGGTAAACAACATGAACACACAAACACGCCACACAAGTAATTAGAAACGGAAGCAACCATTGTTTCGTGTATAAATATTCAGCCTACACGTGCTGGGTCCAAAAGACCCGGGCGTTTAACAGTTAACCTGTCAATGGCGTACAATTTGTTCTGTACCATAAACTCGTCATTGGGATCGAAAAGGCTTTATTCTTAGCGAACTCCTGTGTACTATATAGTTAAGTGGAGTTCAATAATTAAACATATATAGAATATAAACATATATAATACGATTATACTTTACTGGTTCTATTGTTATAAGAAATTTATATTATTTAATATACCTAAAGATTTATATACATATAGAATGCCCTATAAACTTTTATGCCAGGCAAATAAAAATATGTTGAACTATCAAACCGACACAACGACAATTCAATAGATCATAGATAACAAACTTCTTAAACCATAAAAAACTAATTATTTCTAAACATGTAACATCACGTGATTATCGCCTCCGGACGCACGTACTCCTCTAAAGCCTTACGCGGGACTATAATTTATGGACGCTAAGGGTCGCGGTTAGAATCTAAAACATATATGAAAGAGCCGACGTATTCCTAGCCGCTGTGCTATTGTGAAGAGAGATAGATTGTACGTGTATTGTCATGTTTCCTTGTAATCTAGTTGAATATTGTTTGAAGTGGGACAATTAATAATATGTTTATCCTTTTCTAGTGATGAAGTGATATGATTTGTGTGGAGCTCCATCCAACTATGTAATGTGCTTACTTGGAAATTTGAAAAAGAATAAAGGTATTTTTATAAAAGTATAAAACTTTGTAAAATGAATCTTTAGAAGTATACTGAACTTCCCCCCTTAATAATAAATAACCCTTTTTTCCAATTAAATAGTAGCCTATGTTACTTTCCATCTTTTCACCTAACTGTATGCCAAAAATCAGGTCGATTGATTGCTTAGCTACTGCGTGAAGGAAGGACAAACAAACAAACAAAAACACTTTCACATATTTTATATTATTAGTATAGATTGTGAGATTTTTTTTATATAACATAGGGGGCAAACGAGCAGGTAAGGAACCTGATTTAAAGTGGTCAGTACTCGCATTCTATGGAATTTAGGATCCAGTAATACAGTCTAGGAGGTGACATGTCTAACTTATGAAATGAGTTCAGAGCTTTTGACGTGTTAACGTTTCATTGGTGTGTCAACCACGTTAAGGTTGACTACCCTTGTCCAATTCATTATTTAAAACAAAAAGGGGGGTTTAATAAATGTAAATTAAAACCAAATAAAGATTATATCTTTATAAAACCTTTTCTATAACAACTTATATCGAAATATCGGTAACCGTTTAATTAGCCAATTATCAGATGATCGTTAACGTATAAAAAATTTAAAGATACTATAATTTTGAATTAACTAAAGCTTATTTTTCGTACAGGTGCATATTTTATTTCCAATTTAAGACAGCTGCTTATAATCGTAGATAAATAATATTAATATTATCTGTTATTGGAATATGCAAAGCGGTTTTATAGGTTTAGGTATTTTCTTGTTTATCACAATGTACTTACGACTTTACACTATCTTATCTGTGGGATATAAAGATATTCATAGTTAACTACTCTAAAGTACAGTCAATTACGAAAGTAGATTTACATATTAAAAGTTAGAAGTCATTTTAAGAATAACATCCTTACTTATATTATAGATGTGAATGTAGAGATGTTTGTTACGCTTACACCCAAAAACCACTGGACCGATTGTCATGAAATTTTGTACTCATTCTCACAGTATTCTAATATACTTATTATATCAAATATTTATTTATATCTAATAAATCGGTGGCTTGACAAAAGACACGAACAAAAACGTTACATGAAAAATTTTTCAAAATGTTTGTTTAAATATGTTTGTAAGGTCAATTATTGTTATACACTTTTGTAGCCCTCTGTACGTTGAGATATCTACAAAGGAGAAAAAAATTAAACGTTATTCGTAAATATTGTATCGTAGTCATTTCTAGTTTAGTTTTATTATGTTACCTTGTATATATAATTTTTATAGTTAGTATTTTAGATACACACATTTATTATTTATTGATCGAGACGACATCTTGCCATCGATACCTTGCTTCTATAAAAATTATCCTATTTTTAAGTACTACAATCTTGAAAAAAAATTCTATCGAATTATCTTAATATAAACAATATTTTGTTTTAGTTACCGTAAGAAAAAACAAATTTTAATTGGGCAAAAACAAATTTTATTAACGAACGCTAGTTAACGACGCTACATACAAAGTTAGTAACACCATTGTCGTAGAATCGCTCGATCTTATTACTAGAGTATTAGAGACAATTTTTCTTTAAACTTTCGTTTTTGGTTCATAAAGATTCCAAGTTGTTGGCATATTCTTAACACGAATGTAGGAAGTTATGGGCTTAGAATAAAACAACGTCCATAAAACGGTGAAATTTGGTCTATGCGTTTTAAATTTGATTCTGAGATATATTAGTTCCCATACGGCGATAACGCTTTTATTTGTTTAGAGAAATTTAAGCGATAAAAATGGTTGGTGGCTGCTTAAATATGTATGTATTAATTTATTGGTTCTAGGAAGATTTTTATGGAGTTTTAAGTGCGTATTTCGGGTTTGAATATCAATAGATATAATGAATATACAATTTACAACGATATGTAAACCTACTAATCCAGACTTCCATACTAATATTATAAATGCGAAAGTAACTCTGTCTGTCTGTCTTTCCATCACGCTAAAACTACTGATCCGATTAGAACGAAATTTGTTACAAAGACAGTCTAAAGCCTAGGGAAGGACATAGGCTACTTTTTTTTTAAATCAACCCCCAAATGGATGCGTAAGGGGTTGAAATTTTTTATAATTTTACGCTTTCACGGCCAAACCGCTAAACCGTAAATATTGTAATGAAATTTGGTACACAGATAGTCTAGAGCCTGAGAAAGAACATGAGACTTCTTTTTAACTGAAAAAAAGGGGGGAAGGGGAGGTTCGAAGTTTATATGAACATCCACGCGGAGGGAGTCGCGGGCAGCGGTATTTTATACGCTTATATGTATTCTCTAATTTTTGTTTCATCACGCAAAAACTACTGGAACGATCGTCGTGAAATTTTGTACACATATTCTTGGATGTATAAGAATGAACTTAGGCCACTATTTATGATATTTGTTTAATTAATACTACGAGCGAACCGCGGGTCTAGTCTAGTCCTCCTTACGACTAATATTATAAATGTGATAGTTATTAAGTATGTACGTTTGTTACTCTTTCACGCAAAAACGGCTAGCCCAATTTAATTGAAATTTGGTATGTCGACAGGTGATACCCTGGATTACCACATAGGATTCTTTATATCCCGGTACTGACCCGGGAACAGGAACTACACGGGTAAAACCGCTGGGCACAGTTAATATTAAATAAATATGTAAAATAGTGCGTAGATACAATAAGTATAAAAGCAAGATAATTTATTCGTTTTCAAGCCGAAGACAAATATATTATAATATGCACTTTTATTTATGTGTTGGGTACTCTATAAACGTTTCATCGAAGTATTATTTCTCGCCGATGAATTGATTTGAATCTCTTGGACTGACGCCATGTTGTGAGCGAATTTATTAATAAAAATAGTTTTTATTGCTTACTGAAATTGCCTATCGTTTATTTCGACCACCCTGTTGTAAATAATATTGCGCAATATTTAAACATTGTAAGTAGTTTGTATATTAACACTTAAATTAAAGAAGTACATAAACATATTTTTTCAAGTTTCCTTGGTGTAAGCAAGGGTAAAGTATAATTTGAAAGCAACATAATATGTTATTTTTTGTCTGAAATAACTATATTACTTTGAAATTTGATGGGCAACTAAAACATGGTCCTTACCATACAATGCTTGAAACCTTTCAAAAATCGTCAAAACCTCATTTATAAAACAAAAGTATTTTTTTTATTGCGTTAAGGTTCTTAGTTATGGCTACGCAGGCTTAAAACATTTCCTGTGTAAGTTACGACTACATTAACTTTTAAAGTACAGTAGGCTACAAAAGTAGATTATACTTTGAACTATTGTTCGCATATTAAAAAAAAACTATCAAAACAAATATGCGATGCCGAAAATGATTTGTTATTAAAAATATGTCAATCAACTCTCGCGTTCAACTATACGTCTGTCATATAAATATTGAGAAGTCATATAAAAACATTTTAACGACATAGATGGTATCGTGGCTCGTACCGAATTCTGTGGAACCGATTAAAATATCTGTCAAGTGGCGTGGACACATTCGCGGCGTTAATTTAAGTGAACAATGAGAATACTAATGAGCTTTCCAATTTATTTTAGTACTAGTTTGGTGAAAAGATTTTTTTCGGGCTTAACTAAGAGTTTATTTGTATAGTATAGTTTGTTTTTATTATGATTTTTTACTTAAAATCCAACTATTATTGAAACAATTATACATATGATTTACGGATACAAAAATGTATCCAATGATAATGGTACAATTTTTAAGGCGAATATTACTAGTACAAAAGAACATGAATGTGAAATGAATTGTAAAAAAAAATTGTTTTTTTTTAAATAAATATATGACATTTTAAGTCTAACTTTGTTGCAATGTTATAATTATTAGGAATTATTAGGGTGACTCACTTCGGCATAGCAGCATAGAAATATTGATACCTTTCTTTGCTATGTTGTTTTAAAAAATATATATGCATTTAAATATAAAGGAAGAGCTATCACAAATTATACTCTCTAAAAATAAGAAGTTTTTTTTACTTCAAAGCATTTAAGCCAACTACTACAGTTATTTACTATACTAACAGTGAGTGTTCTGTTTTTAATTTATAATTTAACAATTAATTATTAATCTTAACTTAATTTTGATTTAGGAACATTTTTGACTAACATTTTTTTACAAATCTTAAGACCTATAATGTTACTTTTGCGAATTCATTTAAACCGACTTTCACCAAATCCTAACCTAACTCCTGCAAAAACTATTAAGATACCTACATATTATTTGTAGTAACAGAATGGAATCCTAAGACCCCAGCTATTAAGTATTGTGTGAATGTCATTGCATAAGTTAGGACCGGCGGGCAAAACCGCGGGGCGCAATAATGTCTATCTCTGTTCCTGGAAGTCGCTGCTTGAATACTGATTTGTTAACTACCTGCGTAAGGCGAAGCCTCCTTTCAATAAACTTAACTAGATATTAAGTTAGGTACTTAAATCACTTATTACAGTATAAAACAAGTCGCATTCACTGTCCCTATATCTCTTATGTATGCTTAATTCTTTAAAAGTATGCAATCGATTTTCATGCGGTTTTTTTAATAGATAGACCTATACAAAAGGAAGGTTTATATGTATAATATATGCGAGCGAAACCGGAACGGGTCGCTAGTATATCGTAAAGGGTAAAAAACTGTTAAAAAAATTTGTTTGAGAAAGTAAGTTACTTAAATAAATCTTTACATTTTTCACATTATAATTTTTTAAACGGTATTCTAAAAATGTTATTATATCTATCTATACTTATATTATACAGCTGTTTGTTTGTTTGGACGCGAAATTCTCCAGAACTACTTCGTCGAATAAAAATATATTTGTGATCGATAGTCCATTTATGAAGGAAGGCTATAATAACTTCAAGAGCTAGTGTACATAAATATACGAATACCGATTATTCACTTCAAACTCGATAGATAATAATATCGATTCGTTTAAAAATAGACGAGTAAACAGAACAATAACTAATATTAATAATAATTGTAATTAAATGCAAATTACGACTTCATTAATTTTATTGTTATTGGTACATGAACTTGAGTTCAACTTACCCTTGAGTGGAGTTATCTGTTAAGTTATGTAGCTTGAATGTTTGAAAATAGAATTTATATTTAAAAAAAGTATAAATGAGGCCGGATTGAGAAACATTCACCTTTTTTGGAGTCGGATTAAAATTGTTAGCTATTATACTTACATAGGTACTTAGGGTTTTTTATCAAATTAAAAACTATATAAGACCATATTAATAAGCGAAATCTTATTAATTAATACTCTATATTATATATCCCTTAATATTACTAGCAAATATATCAAATAGTTTATATTCAAAAATTGATAAATAAATTATGTTCATATAAAAATCTCAGATGACTTACCCTTAAGAGCATGGTAGCTACAATACAGCCTTAGAATGTTAAGCCGAGCGAAGTCGCCGGCTGGCTCATGTCAAGCTAAGCCAGCCTTTTGTTCACCGTCTTTCACTTTTTAAAATTAATGGCATCATACACTTTGCTAATATTGAAGAATTGGAATTTCAATTTCATTCAATAGATCTAGCCGTAGTGTACACGTTCACATTTATTTTATTTTTAATTTAATAATTATATTCCTTTAGAAAATGGTTTGAAATGGTTTAAACAAACTTGAATTCAACATTTAATACTTATTTTTAAAAAAATTGTTGAGTTAATTTCGTTCTTAGGTCCCCTAGTCATAACATTATTTAAGCGCGAAGTAGTTTGACAGATAACTGCAAATTCAAATTTAAAATTGTCATTTTTCTAATTTGTATGGATTATAATTGACAGTTTTTCAATTTTTTTTGTAACAGAAAAGAGTTTTTATTTGTTTCCAGCCAGCGTCGTATGAATATCATACGTTGTATCAAATATAACTTTTTTATAACTCTTCCTAATAGTCGACATTGTAAGCCTGTACTATGCAGGTTGCGGTCACAGTTTTCACGGTCAATTGACCGACAACTACTTTGTAAACCACGGCTTTTTTAAACGTAATTCTTTAAAAGCTCTGTGGCTAGTACCTTTTATGGCGTTCTGTAACACAAGTAAATATGAAAACCTACAAAAAATATTGCACAAAATTTAAACATCTACATCAATTTAAAATAGATTGAACTTTCATAGAAATTATTTACAAGAAGTTTTTTAAAGATAAGATTTTCTTTGCAAAACAATAATCTTAAATATAACAAAATTGGTCTAATTATTCCAAACAGACTTAACCGTTACAATTAGGACATAGTAATATAATCTTTAGTCTATGCTTAATGGTCTAAACAGCCTTTTGCCCGCGGTAACCACTTCACACTCGTTCCTAGTAATTCGTATAAGTGACCACAACACATACAACTGTACCGCGGACATGTGTATCGATTATAGAAAAATATATTTAATCTATAGTTCACAGATAACTAAAAAATACAGAGATTTTTTTTTGGATTGGCAACTTTTACAGAAAATGTATTCAAAAAGTTATATTTAAAATAAGTGGAAATTTAACAATTTAAGTTTTTTTGTAAGTTATTCAATTGCTAGTGTATTTTGCATGTTTCAAGTTGTCTATGTCAAATGTTGTCTATGTAAACACAAAGAATTGACGCGGTAACGGCCATCTTAAAAAAAATTTGGCGGCAATTCAAACATAACCAATACTTATTACTTTATCGTTATTTGCTTCTAATATCGATATTTAGTTTCTTACGTGTTTTAAATAGCAATTGTATCAAGTAACAATAAAAATATTTTACCATTAAGTTGAACCAATGTTCAACAATTTTCAATGGCGTCCTAACCTATTGATGTTAGCGAGTCATTTGTGTAAGTGACCGCAACTATAAATCGTTCTGCGGTTTGCGCGTGAGTTTTCATTATAGTAAACAATAATATAATCATAATATGAAAGTAATTTCCTCTAATATAAGCTATACATAATATAATAAAAACGTAACGAGTCGCTGTCTGTACATGGAAGATATATGAGAAAAAATATTATAGGAGACCTTTATTAACACAATAGAACCCAAAACAATGATTTTTGGAATTTTTGTCTGTTTGTCT
>DWAJ01006253.1:0-10577 GCA_018238005.1 Eurema mandarina | reverse complement strand
AAACAAACAGACAAACAGACAAAAATTTCAAAAATCATTGTTTTGGGTTCTATTGCGTTAATAAAGGTCTCCTATAATATTTTTTCTCATATATCTTCCATGTACAGACAGCGACTCGTTACATTTTATTATATGTATAGATAGATTTGTCTTTCGTAAATAGCTAGGAATAATATGAGAGCGTCGCACATTTGCATTAGCACCGTATTTGTTGGGCGACACTCTTACTACTGCAATATAGTTGAAGTTGTACGAGATTGCCAATTAAAACCGTTTCTCAAAGTCTAAAGAAGAAACTACGACGCTACGTGTACTGAAACTAAAACACGTCGACAGTGTCTTACGAAAAGCATACTTAATTGAAACCAAGAAGATTGTTAATTAAGGACGTATTATATTTTAATATTTACGTTTTAATATTATATATATATTGCTATAGATGTATTCTTATTTTAAAATCCATAAATATAACGACCAAATACTCGTACAACTGTCAATACTTATAAAAGAATGAAACCGTTTTAAAATGTGTCACTCGCTTGGTTGCTCGATTCAATAAAGGACGGAAGAAATACCTACACGACAAATAAAAGCGTTAAATAAAAACATAGAAAGAGAGATATTTTCTTTAAATGTGGTACACAATTGGATCATTAACCTAAGAATACTGAAACGCAACAGAAATTTAAGAACGTCTCAAATCCAGCTATTTTTACAGATTTTTTATAGGAAAGTGTCAAAGTTAATCCATTTAAGTGATTTAAAATTGATTTACGTTCATAAAGGAATAATCGAAAAAAATAAGTGTCCAAGTTAATCCTTTTTTTAATAACATAGGGGGCAAACGAGCAGGCGCGCCACCTGATGGAAAGTGGTCATCACCCATGAACATTCACGAGCTTGACAGCGATTCAAATTTACCTGAGCAGTCGGCACGTCTTGAAGAGTCCTAGGAAGGCCTGTCTGAACTTGCGGTTCATGAAGCAATACGTGATGGGGTTGCAGCATGAGGAGCAATAGGCTAGTAGCTGCAACGAGACTATACCCTTGGAGCCTACATACTTGTACAATTCTTCAGGGTAGAAGAGATATATCTGTAAAGAAGAGGTCTTTTAGTCATTTAAAACTTAAAACGATATCCTTGCTTTTATTTTACTAGCTTTACTATGTCATAATTGCTTTTATTGGTCGATATTTTATTTAAATAAACAAACAAACGAACTTTTCTGATTTATAATTAATATTAGTATAGATGCGCAAGTTTGTGAGAGCGTGTACGACTAATTAGGATTTGGATGAAGTTTATCATGCAGATAGAGACCATAGACGTATAACGCAATAGAATGATAGTTCCTTAATATAATCGGTCCGCCGTAAGTGAAGCCAAAACTGTAGATATGTAAGTGTTAAAAACACGTTCTTATAATCGGTAACACGCACACAAGCCCATCGATAATGTTGCTACTTTAAAAAAAATACCGTATAAATGTGGAAAAATTGAAATCTATGAAAAACATACAAATTTTGATGCGATGTACTGCGGCGACGATCTATGTAAGTAGACAAAATTGTCTACTTAAAAATGACTTCACTTTGCGTGCTCATCTTTCTGTTCTAGGTGTTATTATTCTACGGGTTAGACCCTGAATTACCACATAAGGTACTTTGTATTCCAGTATTGCGACAGCAACGCATACTGCGAGAGTAAAATCGCGGGGCAAAGCAAGTAAAATATTAATATACTAATATATAAAGCTAAAGAGTTTGTTTGTTTGTTTGAACGCGCTAATCTCAGGAACTACTGGTTCGAATTGAAAAATTCTTTTTTTATTGAATAGACCATTTATCGAGGAAGGCTTTAGGCTACATAACATCACGCTGCGACTAATAGGAGCGAAGAAATAATGAAAAATGAAATCGATGGGGACGAAGTCGCGAGCAACAGCTAGTTCAGTTATATACCAAAAGCATAAAATAAAAAGTTCATTATAATACTTCTATATGTCTCCTCTGAATTTCAATTACAATTTTGAATAAACAAGAGAAAAAAATATGTTACACAATCTAAATTTGTTGTACAACAAACAAAAAACAGTAATATATAATTTGTTTAATAATATAAATGTTCTCTCAACTTGCACTAATAGGTAATCGTTTTTTTCCGCTAGCTCTCAAAAGATATTCAAATTACTTTGCATACTATACTTATTCGGTTATTTAACAACACTACAGCAGCGTCATTATATTGTTACATCATATTGTGCTGTAGTATTCCATTCACTTAAGATAAGTCTTAGATATCATGTGACCGGTTCTGACCTGGGATCAGTGAAAGCTTTAGTAAGCCAGACCATTTTAGCGTGAACGGAAAAGTTTTTGCGTATAAGTTAATATCTTTTTGAACGGGCTGATAATAAGACCTAGTCTTGAACTTAATTCGGTACCCTTAGACTAGTATTAGGAATTTAAATTGTTTTGTTTTTTTATTAATTTTATCAATAAATTAAATTACCTAATAAAATAATTTAGCCACATTCGTAAGAAGTGTAATCGGTTAATCTTTCGTTTACTTGTTTGTTAGTTAAAACCACCTTACTTTATGACGCGATGTTAGTCTTTTTCACAATAAATGATTTACAGTGCTTTAGATATTTACTTAGTTCTATTCATTAAAATACAGAAAGGGGCTTTATATCGTTTAATTAGCAATACGAAACTTAACACCTTAATGCATCTGTCCTTCACAAAATCCACTCGCACTGGATAGCTGTTCAAATCGTATGACTAATGTACTAGGACTAAGAAATGACATTACTGGACCATTAGTAAAATGTTTTAAGATGAATGACGTGACAAAATATATATTAGTTTCAAGCTCAGTATAGGAAAACTACTAACACATGTCATGTTAGATAAACATATCATTAAATATTCTTGATTGTACTAATATTTTAAAAGAAATATATAGCAGGTTTTTAAAATTATTATCTATTAAATATTTTTTATAGGGTCAAGAGTACCATTCAACACGTTAACAGGAGCTATCGATGGAAATACCGTCTATGGTGTCACAGAGAAGTTCGCAAGGTATTAACATTATTTTTTGAAAGCCAATGCAATATTACTTTATTTTTTTGTATCGTAGTTACATTTCAATGCAAAAAATTACTGCAACTTAACTATCTGTGAATTTGAAAACGGTATAAAGATTTTTACGTTTACTTTTTTTATTACAGAAAATTGAGGACAGGCTACGGAGGATTGTTACGAATGAATCCGGTATTCAAAGAATACGGACTAAAACATTTGCTTCCATTGAAATTGGATATTCCTGACGAAGGTTGCACAAGGCCTAATAAAAACATGTACTGCTTTGAAGCTGGTATGTAAATTTTATTATTTTATAAAACTTTAATATTATGTACTTATTCTTGAATACCAAAATACAAATGAATATTTTTTTAATCTTTCCTCTTAAGGCTTTTAGCAGACCTGACATAACTAATTATAAATACCATAACAAATTATAAATAATTTTAAAAATCTCATTCACATACATAAAACACATTATATAACAAAAACTTCTAGCAATTACTAATAGGTAAAATAGGAAAAAAATGTCGTTTGCAATAATGACAATGCTAAATTTCATTTGTAGTCACATATTCTAGACAAAATAACCCTTGATCTTCATACAATTAAGATTGTATTAAAAGTAGTTTTAACAATGATAATGCTAAATTTCAGTTAGATCATACAAATTGACCCTTGCCTTTATTACAAAGTATACAACAAAGTTGTTTTCTTATGTCTCTATGTAAATACTTAAATCTTTAAAACTACGCATCCTTCCGATTTTCACGCGATTTTTATCAGATAGCGTGATTCTAGAGGAAAGTTTATGTTAATAATACATGGCTTTGGCCGTCTTCAGCCATCAATTAATTTATCTCATATAATTAATATCGTATTAACAGGTGAAATCCGAGTGAATGAACAACTAGTGCTAACAGTAATGCACACGCTGATGGCCCGGGAACACAACCGGGTCGCTACAGCCCTGGCCGAAGTCAACCCGCACTGGGACGACGAGACCCTGTTCCAAGAAGCGCGCAGAATCAACATCGCCGAGATACAACACATTACATACAATGAGTTCCTTCCCATACTGCTGGGGAAAGACGTTATGGAGAAATTCGGCTTGGTGCTTGAAAAAGACGTAAGTTAGATGAAATTGTTTGACTGGTTATTAGCTTAATTATGGTTTATTAAAGGAAGAATAATGTAAGTGTAAGAAGTACCTACCTAATAAGTCTTGTTGATTATCTACGCTTTAATAAATAAAGCTGAAAACTTTATTAGTTTGAGCGCACTTATCATCGACTACAAGATATTTTAGCATTGAGCTAAAGGATGTGAATTTGCGGGTAGATTTGCTGACGATACCGATAAACGTATTATGGGATATATTAAGATTTAAGAGTACATTTTTAGACATATTAGATTTCATTATTAATGATTTTCATGTACCTACGCTGCCACCATCAATCGTGCATATTTTAATGGATGCCAATCTCATACGAGCTAAATAATTATTTTGCTAGTTGCTTCAGTATAAGCAAAAGTAATATATCAAACTCACTTTTGCACTTTCATGTGTTATCACAAGGGATCTGGTTTTGGATATATTTAACTTTCCTCCGAGATAATCCGGTTCCAATTCGTAGGTCAAATACCTTACGGTATTACACCCAAACATAGGAGTTTTATTGACAATATCAGCATATTTTAACCATTTCGAATCTATTGTGAAAGATAAGATCGGTGCTAATCGCATTTCAGATGAAAATTTTTTGTTTACTCATTTTTTTATAGCTCAAATATCTACGTTTATAACAGAAAGCATTTTTCTTACACGTTTGAGATAAAAGGGCAAAAAAACAATATTTCAAAGTGTATGGACTAAGAAAATGCAATATGATTTGTGTTAATAGCAAGGCAATCTTTGTTTAAATTTGGGTTTTATTTTTGTAGGGTTACTGGAATGGCTATGACCCTGAAGTAAACCCAGATGTAATAGCTTCTTTCGCTGCAGCAGCTTATAGATTTGGCCATTCATTGCTCCCCACGGCTGTCGAAAGATGGTCCAAAGCACACAAGTTCATTGGTAATTACTACAACTTCATACATTTAATACATTTGCATAAAATTTATGGCTTGGTCAAAACTGACAAACGATATATAATTTAATGAATGTTTCTTTGTAGCATCAAAAAGACTATCGGATCTTATCCGAAGACCCTACGATTTATACAGAGCCGGCGTTTTAGACGAATACGTTATGGGTTTGATGAACCAGGTCGCTCAGGCTATGGACGATTCTATCACGCAAGAAGTCACTAACCATCTCTTTAAGAAAGTCGGAGCACGTTTCGGAATGGACTTAGTCTCCTTTAACATGCAACGAGGAAGAGAATTCGGATTACCCGGTTATATGGAATTCAGAAAATTCTGCGGTCTGCCTGATGCTAACAGTTTCCAAGACTTGTTCGGGTCTATGGCTAACGAGACTCTAAGAAAGTACGAGTCTATATTCGAACACCCAATTGATGTGGATCTATGGTCAGGAGGAGTTTCTGAGAAACCACTTCGAGGATCAATGTTGGGACCCACTTTTGCATGCGTCATTGCCACGCAGTTCTCTTATTCAAGACGAGGAGATAGATTCTGGTAAGTAACTTGAAATAATAATTTTATTAATATAAAAAAAATTACGTGTCACGTTGTTTATCCTTGATTGACTTCTAAACTACTGAAACGATTTCAAATTAAATTTGCACACCATGTGCAAAAAAAAAATATATCCAGGCTCCAAAGATAGTAAAAAATATTTTACAGGAGCCTGAATGAATAGATTTTTGTAATTAACGAGCACATTCTTGAAAACATATGGAAAATGTTATTTTAAAATTGATTCCTTTTAATAGGTTCGAACTACCAAACCAGCCATCTTCCTTCACCCCGGAACAACTGAAGGAGATCAGAAAGTCTCGTCTAGCGCGTGTCATCTGCGATAACACAGATATCATCGATACCGTTCAACTTTACCCCATGGTTCTGCCTGATCACGAATTGTAAGTAAAACGTCATAGATAAGTTTAAATAAGTATTATGCGAGATTAGAGAAAAAAATTGTTTGAAGTTTCATGCATATTCTTAATGTATATTTTAAACTTAAGTGATATTCTCAAGGATATTGTTGAGAAAACTGAAGTCAAATTAAAATGAATTTACATATCGGAAGCATCTGCTTTTAAATTCTTATAAAATTAAAATTGAATTGGTTCAATCAATCGAAATTACAATATTATCGTATACACATGGTAAATTGTCGGTAATAGTATTATAAATGCGATAGTATGCTGTTTGTTGTTGTTTGTTACCGTTTCACACGTCTTAATATATTAAACGCGCAGGTCATACATGCTATTGCCATGGGACGAGATGTACAGATGTACATATTTATAATAACTTTTGTAATATTTTTACAGAAACCCGCGGGTTCCATGTAGAAGTGGTATATTACCATCAATGGACTTCTCGAAGTGGGCAGAGCCCGTACCATTCGCGGGTCCCGCGAAACAATACGTGAGTAGTTTCTCATACAACTCGTATCACGGGAAGTAGCACAGCAATATCGTAGTTTAGAGTAGCAAAAAGTATTTTGTAAGTATGTACAAGCATTGAGTGTTTAGTTAAACAAACATTTTTTATAGACATAGATTTTCTGTTCCATAGACAAAACATTTTTTTTTATTTTAGACAATACCATAGACAAGCAATTTTAATATGTAATACCTCACCCTAAAACTTGCTTAAAAATAATAATTGGATTAAACATTCAATGCGTGTATTATTATAGTCAGTAGATCGTAGATTAGTAATTATTTGCATAGTAACGTAACTTATTTTTGTAGATCATTGTAAACATTTAACAAGGGACTATATTTTTCATTACATCACACGTGCTTAATTTTTTTTTTTGTTATATGTATTTTTTTAAATTTGTGGTCCCTTGAAAAGTGTTATGTAAGTTGTTGCATGTTTGTAAAATACTTATATGATTATTTTTATATAGAAGAACACGTTTAGTCTCGCACAATTGCCATACTTTGTAGAAAACGTTGAATTAGTGTATATAATAATGTTTAAATCTCGTTAAATGTATTTTAAATATAGGTATAACTTGTTGGAAGGCCGTACACAAAAATGTTAAGTTCCCTGGGAGTATTCTATATAGTTGTATTTAGATACATAATATATTCATTTACCCGCTTATAACATATAATATTAATTATCAACTGTATGACCTTCTTGCAATAAGAATCTATAGTAAAATGTATTGTAGAAGTTAATTTTCAAATAGATGAAATTTTTGAAGTTTTAGATGCATACAATTGTCGAATTAGAGTAATCGAATTTTATTATGGAAGATATTTTTTATTGTTATTTATTTTTTCGTAGTTTCATGAACATACACATATTATTAATATTGAAATCACCACACTGTAAATAAACACAATTTTATATTTAATAAAAGACAAGTGAAATAATTTGATGTATTTTATTTACCTTAGCAAATATAACCCGACTTACCAACCTTCATCTTATTTGTATATATTACATACTTATAAAGAAAAATCCTATTTATTTTTAATATACTTTACAGATAACAGAAGCTGTAGCACAAAACGAATTTATATCCAATAATACAGTAAACGATACATGTACTAATTCAACAACGTGTGATGATGTCAATTTAGATCATTTAAATAAATGCAATGAGCTTGAGACAGAAAATAACGAAGAACTTAATATACCATCAGAAAATTCTACTTCAATTAATGACTGTGATATAATAACTGACGAGAAAAAATTGAGCTTTGAAGAGTTAAAAAGCATCAAAAATAATAAAAAACGGGCTGATATGGAACAAACATCTGAAAAAACAACGGGCCACAAACGTAACAGCTTAAGAAAAAAGCGTTATGCACCAGCTGTGTTTAACTACGTAACTAACCATGATAAAGCATACCAAGGAAAATTAGAGCCAGAAGGTGAAGTTAATAGCGATAGTTTAGCGGATTTCAATATTAAAACTTCACATGAACCATACAAAACCTATACAAATAAAAGCGAGACTCCAAACGACGGTCTTGTTAGAAAAGAATCGCGTTATATTCCTGTAGAAGAGCCTGGAAGCCACGAGCGTGATGAACCAAGCCAGAAAAACAATAGAAAGAGCAAAGAAAGAAAAAGCAATAGGAGAAGCTCTCAAGAAATAGATGAAAGCTCTGATAACTCTAGTATAAAAGATTCAAGGGACAACGAGAATTATGGTAAAAGTTCTGAAAGAAGCCAAGAAGAAATAAATACGTATCCATTAAAAGAACATCACAAAGAACGGGAAGAAACGTCTAGGTCTGAGAAAAATAAATATAACTCTAGCTACCAACAAAAAGTAAAGAAACCATATGACAATACAAACACATATAGCAACGACGAAAGTAACGAAAGTAATGAACAATTCTTGAAAAAACAACCGAATAATAAATACAGTAAGGAATCTACAAGTAGCAATAATGATGAGTCTGAAGATTTAAATAACTACAAAAATAATTCACAACAGTATAACAATCCTAATAGTCAAGATATTGACAAAAGTGTTGAGAAAATAGATATTAGTGACGAGATTAATTCCTCAGGTACCAAACCGGATAATGAAAAGCTGGAACTATCTGATGCAAGTAACTCTCGTGAAAATTCGAATTATGATACAAATCCGAAGCCTAAAAACAATTCAGTGGAAAATCTTGATGCGGTTCTTATTGAGAAATCCAGTAATGAAAAAGTGAAACCTGTAATAGAGAGAACTTATGAGGATATAAGTAGTGAATCAAGTGAAGAGAAGGATAAAGCACCACTTAGCTCGGACCTAAAACTCGAGAATGCCGAAGGGAACACACAAAATATTGAAAATAAAAAAGTTGATGTTAAACAACAATTCGAAAGAATTCCTTTAGATTACAAACACGTTAGTACACAAAGCGATGAAAGTACTGAAGCACCTAAAGATACAAATATTTCTGACAGAAGCAGTAATAAGGAGGAAGAACCACCGATTTTAAAGCTGCAGCCTGAAAATGAAAGATTCGATGAAAATTTAAATATTAAATTTAGCGATATTTCTATAAAGTTACCTGAAATAAAATTACCTGATGACATTTTAGCTTACACTTATGATGATAGTCCTTATAAAGTAAAGAAACCAGAATTTAAATATAAGAATTACGACAATGAAGAGAGGAAATCAGATAATTCGAAAGACGATGATTCATATGACTATCGAGATAATTATAGGAGTAATTACAGAAGTCAAAAGACTCGCCCTTCTAAAGAGGAAGACGATGACGAAGAAGAGTCAGAGCAAGAAGATGAAGATGAGGATTTGTACGAAAAATTCGTCCGGGAAAGATTTGGAAAACGGAAAACCCCTGAAAAATCCCCAACAGATATTAAGAGTTCTAAATATATTATACCTAATAAGGAATTATACTCAACTTTACAAAACGTTTTAAAGAAGACTGAAAAAATACAACAGGAAGCTGAAAAAAGCGGGGATCCTAACGCAGGGTACGCATGGACTTTAGAGTATGGGCAAAAATTGTAACATTATATTGTAGTAGTAAGTCTCTATTTATTGTTCTTCTATGTCATAAGTACTTTGCACAATGTGAAATAAATATATTTGTTTTTACTAATAATTTCATTTTTCTTATAACTATCCTTTCCTTACAACTTGTATATTTCTCCAACTCTAATAATGATTATAAATTCTTGGATTATTTATATTTATATGCATAAACAAAATGATTATTTGATGTCCCTATTTAATCACAGAAACCACTTAGCATCTTTATTATTTTAGAATCTGAACTTAAAATATAAAATAATATGATTAATCTTATATTTCTTTAGACAATCTAACAAAATCGTAACGTTAATATTATTAACTAATCATAATACACTATCCTGAAAATGCGCGGCGTACTTTTATTGCAAGGAGTCTGTTGGTCCTAGTTTTTAATTTTTTAATTATGCGGAATAATGCTTAACGTTGAATATGTTATCTTTCTTCATTTATATATCGAGAACTCTCAAAAGTACTACTTACGTACTTGCGTACGTACTTTTGTTCGATGCGTACAGTAGCAGAAAATTATCAAAACATAGAAATGTTTTTATTTAAATTGACATTGATCGAAATGTCGCACTATGATCTGTAATTGAAAAACTAGGACCCCTAGTTTTTCAATAATAGATATTCTTAATGGATTTATTGTCTATTGTGTCTCTTTATATTCTGTATTAAACACGGAAAAGACATCTGTCATTTGTCACCTTTCTGTCAATTGTCATCCTAGAAATAGATGAGCGGTGAGACAATTTTAACCTTAATTTTATTAAATTAAACGCTCTGAAATAAGTTCATAGTATTAACATTCGAATAAGTTATA
>DWAJ01006252.1:0-10579 GCA_018238005.1 Eurema mandarina | reverse complement strand
CGCACCAATACGTCAATTACGAGCGTGATTCTACCGATGCGCAGCTATTCTCGTCCAGCGCTAAACATAAATGACGCGACCTATATACCTTCATATAAAAATCGGGTAAGTTATACCGCTTATCTAAAACCCAAGAATTTATATTCTGATTGTAATTGTTCAATTGTGGTTTTTTAAGATTTCTACATTAAAAATTAAAATGCAAAATCTTTATTACAATTTATAAAAAAAATAAAAACACTAAAACCACTGGCCGGACCAAAATTTATTAAGCTAAAAGATATTACACAATTCCATTTCGAGTTTAAAAAAAGAATCTCTTAATTATTTTTCGTTAGACGTTTCATTTTTCTCATAATTACATTATCGGAGTTTTAATGTAGTATTTATGTTCTTTAAAATTTCACTTAACTTATTTTTTGCTTTTGTTAAAGACTAACCTTATATTGAACACCCACCTACTTTTTGTTTTCTAAAAAATAATGGATAATAAACACTTAATTACAACAAAGTAGTATAAAACAAAGTCGCTTTTTTTTCAGTTTATGCTTAAATCTTAAAAAATACGCAACCGATTTTAGTGAGGTTTTTTATCAGATATAATAATAATAATTATTTATTTTTATCTTCACAAAGGTAACATTAGTATTACACGATTAACAGAAATCACATATCTAAACATATAATAAAAACGTAACGAGTCGCTGTCTGTACATGGAAGATATATGAGAAAAAATATTATAGGAGACCTTTATTAGCGCAATAGAACCCAAAACAATGATTTTTGGAATTTTTGTCTGTTTGTCTGTTTGTTTGTGCACGCGAATCTCAGAAACGGCTCATCCTATCTAGATGGGGTTTTCAATGATATGTTGTGGTAAGCTTCACTTAACATTTAGTGTTTAATTCATATCAATCGGTTGATAAATAAAAAAGTTATGGTAATTAAAGAATCACGTTGAACTTGCTGAACGTTTGTTGGCGCGGGTTAGGCATTTTCAAAAATGCTGCCCAAAGTCACTTTTCTACGCGGGCGAAGTCGCGGGCACAGCTAGTTAACAATAAAACACCTTTGTGAGAGATCATATCATACCATACTAAGAACAAACCTGTGTTACGGAACTCCAGGCTCCCACCCAAGACTATGGAAAATTATTTTTTCATAAAAGAATAGGTTTTATAAATAGCTACTAGCTTATTTTTTAACGTTTCAACTTAATGCAAACGTAGATCACCAGCAAGGTATTTGGTAGTTTAGTAGTAGGGATAATAGTAGTAGTAGGTATAGGCAGTTTCATAGAGGCTGAGACTTTGAAACCCATTTTTTATATGCGGAGAAATCATTGGTCGTGAACAGTTTCGCAGAAGAGTTTGCAATGGTAAGGCAGGGAATCTTATGAGGGTATTTCCATAATAAAATAATTTCGTGGATAGTAACAGCTGAAAGCTTATAATGTTTTATGAAAATGATATCAAAATGTGTTTATTGCTGATGAACGCGTTCATCCAAACGCGGTTAACCTGAGCCACTGTTCCGATTTATAGACTTTTCATACAAGATTTATAACCCCCATTTATTATTCACTATCCATTGTACAAACGGATTTATGATAAACTTTTCATAGCGAAATAAATACATTTTCACTGAATTAAATTATAACTGTTTTGTTCACTTTCAACGATTTGTTATTCGGTTGAGTAAATAATTAATTGGTTAGTCATACTTTATTAAGTGACATCATAAAGCGTAAATCCGCAAAGTGCGAGTTGGACGCGAGAACCATTGGTTCCGTATATTGTAGACCGTACGTTTTTATGGTTTTCAGATTTTTTAACTTGCATACGCTTACTAAAGGCTTTGTTTCGTTTATGAAAATTATAACAATCACAATGGAATGATTATATTATAGATTTATTTTATACCATAGGGTTGCCATCGAGCAGTCAGACTCCGATGGAGAGTGGTCATCGACGCTTCTCACTCGTGAAGCTTGACAACTCTGAAGTGGCTAGCCAGCCTTTTGAAACGATGAATGCTCTATTCTTGACGCAGCCCAAGTCATGTAAGTGTTAATTTTAATTAGGCATAATACTAATTAACAGTTTTAGACAGTAATGCATATAGAAACGGTTTATTTAAATAATAATACTTCCTTACATAACAACAAATATTAAGCCCTAATTCGGGAGCTTGCTTGGGAGGATGCCTTCTTTCCTTTTAAGTAAAAAACAAATGACGAACATGTCCAAATTATATTTTCTATCTTACGGATTTTTTTTAACTTTGATTATAAATACTTACCGATTCTATGAAACTCGAGCCATAACGTTATAAGTAAACCAGTTTTTCTTTCTTTTCTGTTCACTCCATTAGCTTTGTGTTACATTTAAAAACATAAAGGTATACGGGAACTAGCCGAAGCTTATTCGTTTTACGGTAGTTGAATCCTGCCGGCGATTATTCTCGCATATTTTTTATAAACGTTTTGTTTTAGACGTGTTTTGCAGTTTGTTACCTGTACATTCGAACGAGAAAATATTTTATGTTGGCCGCCGTCAATATTTCTATTTGTTTCTGTGAAAAATGTATGTCAGACACGAAATATGAATTTTAGTATATGTAGGTACTGTTTGCCTTCTGGTTTAGAATTTTAGGTAATTTCTATTGGAATAAACGGAAATTGTATAAGAATAATAATAATAATAAATGTACCTAGTACCTTTAACATAATTAATTATATAATACTAGACTTTGGTTTCCATTAATACCCGCAGAAACCCCAATATAACTCTAATAATGATAACTTTTGAAATACAAGTAAATTCGCCATAAATTGTAATTTGTATAGGATATTAAATTCCCTTCTACAGCTGTTTTCAACTTCTAAATCCGTGCTTGAAAGTTATTTTAATTAAAATATACAATTTTCTTTTCCGCAACATATTCCAGATAAACTGAAGATAAAATATTTAAAAAGATCGTATATTTAAATTAGCAAAGGCGTTTTCCTTGCATGTGAATGCTTGTGAAGCACAAAATACACGCCAGCCGTATAAAGCGTATTTATATGAAGGTTTTGGAGCGCGATACGATCCCTTTTCTAATGCTTGAGTGTGCGTTGCATTTATTTTACCAGTAACATAGTTTTAACATTTCTATAATGCGGAGATGTTTTTAGATTTTCAAGTTAGTAATATTTTAATTATTATGCTATTAATTTAAATCGCTTCTTTGCCATGTACTTTTACGAAAGATACATAAGGTATATATTATAATAAGGGCTATAAGGGAATACGTTCAATATTCAATATATGACATCAAAGGGATCATAAATTCCTATTTGAACAAACAAAAGAAAGTTATATCAGTGTGTCAGTTCCCAAACGGTTATAAAGAAATCAAGTGAAAACGTAAACGTTATACTAAAAGGAAGATATTTTCATTTCCTTTCTATTCTGATACATTGACTGTCATCTGTTATTATTCGATGTTTGAACTTTACTACGTCACAGAAGAAAGGAAAAGAATTCGTCCTTATAAAGGAATTAGAACCCGCATACTTGGTGAACCGTATTTGTGAATTTGCCAACTACACGTGATTCCAATGTCTCGATCAAAGACGTTGTTGCTTTATCGTCTCTGTATGAACGATTTCTTCTTGTTTACTTTCTGTTTTGTGCTATTATTTGCACTCACGTAAGGCACACCTCTTACTAGATTTGTAAATTTTGGACATATTTGAAAGATGTTATTATGTTAGGAAATATAAAGGATACCGTGTCCAAGGTAAAAAAATATATTAATTGTTGGATGGTAATTTAAAAACATTTACGTGATTTCAACGTAGGTATGGTCAAACTAGTAATACCGTCGATATATACGTTAATAAATTTACTTTCTTATTACCTATCTTGGTTCTTGAGATATACCAGATGACAGACAGACAGACAATAAAGTATTAGTTAGTCCCGTTACTTCTCTTTGTAAAGGAACTCCAGCTAAGTGTGACAGACAAGAATTGGAATACTTTAGGGATGCATATTTTAATAGAACATCCTCTACGCTTTATATAACTAGTCCTGACTAGTAATAGTTCACTCGTTTTCATATTTAAAAGACTTCTATAAAAGTAATATCCAATGAGATGCTTAATCGGTATGCAGAGCTTACTCACCACGGGATAATAAATTACATTCCCGTCTTTGTGGAATATATGTCAGCGGAGTGTCATTAAATCAGATCTACCGAAAAATATCCTAGAAAATTTAATCTAGGGAAAGCTATCTTACACTCGACTGTAACAAATGGCTTTAATGCCATAAACCTAAGAATATCGTAATATACTGGTGCAGTAAATTAAGAAGGAAAATGTTGGAGATTTTCGTAGAACCAAATTATTCTTCTTTCTGAAATTGTAAATAGAAATCCTTCAAAATATCTTATATAATAGCATCTCCTCAAACAAACTCGTTATTCTTTTTATACATTCTTACGAAAAATTTGCTCAATGGGGGAATTGTTAAGGGAGTCAGTTTATATCAGGAAAAGCTTTTGTCATGGGGGTTTTTTGCCCCGAAAAGTCGAGTGGAGGACCAGATAGATTTGTAAGTGTCGTTAGAAGAAGAGTTATAATTTGTAAATATATTCTTTTGTGTAATATTACAGAAAAATACTGTGGTGCGAAGTTAGCTGTTGGAGGTGCCTACATTGTAGTTGCCTTTAAACATATAACAATTTATTACAAATAAAAATTGTCAGTATTTGTTTTTTAAACATTGATTTGATTATTATCGCAAATGAATAACAATTTTCCTTTCGAATTCACAGGAATTCTCATTATAATGTGGATCTCGTTCAATCTTTCATTACGCATTTTATTAAATTTTCGGAAGCTGAAATTATGCTAGGATTTTCCATCACATTTGCGCACGTCATAAATCCTAACGTGACACCCAAATTATATGTGTATGGAAAATAGGGAAAACGTGAACAAAACCGTTTCTTAAGAGACAATATACAAATGTGGTGAAAAATTTTGCACCTCATAATATATTATTTGAAAAGGAATTCCGCTCAAAGTAAGTCGTTTCGCTCGTTCCGTCAGTCGAGAGTGAGCGTCGTAGCGCGTAGACGCTCGTAGTCTGTTGTCGTAGCCGATAGTGATAGAACGCTACGCACGTGGTATAGCAAACGCGGTTATATAAAAAGTAATGTAAAGTCTTTTGTTTCTTTTTTAGGAATTTTATCTTTTATTGTAAGTATTAAATTTAGAAATACAATTTGTCATTTGAATGATATAGTGCAGTACGAGTATGATTCCATTTTACAGCAAACTAAAAACATTATTATTTATTGCATTAACTACGTAACATTATAATTTTAATTTTACCATAGTAGGTAAATAATAAAAAAAATCTTTTTGATGGTTGATACATTACATATAATAAGTTTTGTTAGTTATCTTACTAAACTAGTTATCTTTTCTATGGTTATTAAGAAACATTGAAGTACTAAAAAGGACACTTTCTAAAGGTACGCGGTAATAGATCATATTAAAATATGACGATTACGTTTTTTCATATTTATTGCTATTAAAAGTATATAGCTAAGTGACGTTTTATTTCCCCAGTAAAGTTTCAATTAAAAATCTATTTAATATATATTTTAATTTAACATACATTGTTATATAAGGCATGATCAGATCCTAATGAAAGAAAAATTCGTAAAAGGTCAGAAGTTAATAGTATCTCAACATCTCGAAAAATCCCTTAAGAAAGCTATTTTGATTACCCAACTACGGTGAAGCTAAAAATAAGGCCATTATTTGGGCAGTCTACATATGTGTTAATTTTGTATGTTCCACCGCCTACATAACTAAACCGAATTTAATAAATGTATTAATATATTCGTAATAAATGCCTAAATGAGCCGTATGTAGTCTGTTTCTAGTAATAACCTCACAATATTTTCATCTTTATTCTATTATAACATTTAAATGAAAATTATTTACATATAAAATAAGCATTATTACAACCCAACTATTTCAATGAGCTGTTTTAAGCAACCAACCGCAACCTTCACAAACTACAATATACTTTCGTCGCATTATATCAAAATGACTAATTAATATCAAAATCGGAAGCCAAATTAAATTCACTACAACATAAGCCTCGTTTGATGTATGTCCATGCATCATAACTCGGCCACATGACGCATATTGTGTACACACGGCTAATTTAATGCAGTTTACATGTTTATGCTAACGATATTAGCAAGACAGGCCTGTAGCATCACGAGTTCAATATTAGTCTCATAATAGATCTCCTAAATTATATTAGGGCTCTATAGGTACAACAAGATAATTTAAGTTATAGAGGGTTTGACTGAGCGCGCTAATCTTCTGTTTCAGTATATTTTTTAAATTATTGTTGGCTTTAATTTTTACATACAAAAGTTTCGTAAGGGATGAAGTAAAAAATAGTTTCTAATAGTACAAATATGAGTTGTAATAGCAGTTCTTGGTTAGGATTGTCTGGGGTCGTACTACCTTGTAGTTCACTCATCATCCACGTCAATACGGTGTACAGTAATATATTGTTAGAGATGTCTTTACATTTCACCAATGGTCAACTGCCCACTAGTTTTTTTTTATATATCGGGGGGGGGGGGAATCGAAAGGGCAATCCCCCTGATGGAAAGGGGTCATCGCCCCCCAGGAAAACTCGCAGGGCTTGACTAGAGCCCTAAAGTGGGTTGCAGGGTAACTTTTATAATGAAAAACACTATTTGTATGTGCTTAAGTAACATTTAAGTAAACATTAAAGGTATTTATCGTAAAAGGTTTTATAAAGTAATGAATTTAACAGTAGGTAAATAAAAATAAATGAGCGGTGACTTTTATTGCTAAACGTCTCATAGAAATAAAATAAAATTTGCTGTAAATTACATTTGAACTCGTTACTCGTATGCTCTACTTCTAAGTAAATGAACAGTTAGCCTTGTCCGTCGATAGTTCGTAGAAATATTGCGAAAGCATTTATAACCACGTAATGATGTACCTTACCAATAAATTTTAAAATATATCAAGCGAAATTTAGAACTATAGAATTATTATGAACGTTTGTAATTTGATTAATTTTAGTACTTAATTCTGTTCTTTACCGAAAAAGATATTTTTCTTGACTGGTCAGGTTGGTTATGCATTGCAAACAGCCTCTGGCCCATCCATATAAGGGACATAGTATACTCTTTTAAGTCATTAGAAAAAAATCTGAAGTTGAAAAATCGCGCGATGAAGTGCATCTAATCTTACCATGCAGTTGCAATACCGAAAGGCTCAGGAAACAATTTAGTTTATCAATTCTTACGAATTAACTTATATCATCAATCATTAACAAACATGACACTTATGAATATCTTATCGTGTAATTAAGTAGGTCATCTCATTGGTCGTAACTGTATTACGCCTGAAGCCAATGACCTATAAATGCGGTCATATGAAAAACAATACTATAGACAAGCCTGACGTTAAAGTAGGCTCCGTGAGTCGTGACGTACCTACGCCATTGTTAGCGGCTTCATTTTTCTTAGTATTTAACGTTCTATCACTATTTTAATAAAAAATCTAGTTCATCTCTAGACTGAATTTATCTTTTGCAAAGCAAACTTGGACATAATAAAAGTATAAAACAAGTTTTTATTAAAATGCGTTAAAAAGAAAAAATATAACTATAACTGTTAACTTATGACGTAATTTCACATTTTACACAATCTAGGTGATATACCTATTTTTTTTGCGAGATTTAAGTACTTAATCGTATTTGCTCAGTTTAAAAAATAAAGTAAAGGTACAGTATAATTTTTATTGGCATTTATGTAACTATTTAGGTTACTAATAGTAATAATGTCTTTATTGGCGTGCTTGTAATAATGTCTTTCTTTGTTCATGTATTTCGATTAAGGTGGTCAACATAAAATTCTGTCATAAAAAAAACTATTTTTGAAATATTACATATAGGTAGTATCGTTGTATAGTAGTCTATAGCCGTCTCCATGAATTTCAATATGAGTCAATTAGCTCGTAATATCCTGATATGAAGAGTGGTTCCAGTCCATTAGCCAAGCCTGGCACAGGTGTCAATTTTATACCAATATGTAATCAGTCATAAAATGAATTTCTTATTTTTCAGGTCATGCTATCGGTTGGATATGGAAACATGAAGGTAAGAAAAATTTGTAATTTATAAATATATATTTAGAGTAAGTAAATTATTTTTTACGTTAAACCGAAAACTTCTTTAATGGACTACAATAGTGTTTAAATATAAATATTATTTATAATTTTCAAAAAACACGAAAGATCATGTTTTCTCATGAAATCTGGGTATTTATAAAATCGTTTAAAAATTTGAAAAAAATCTCAATAAATATTTTTTAACATTTATTATTTTATTCTCCAAAGTTCGTCCATTGAGTAATTGCAGAAATAGCATAGTCCCAAATACTTCTCTTTACTCCATTAAATGTCTTAAGGAAAACCGCTTATTCAAAAGTTTCGAATACTATCCAATGGGACGCTCATTAGTTCCTGGAGCCAAATGGAAGATAATAGACTCTTACCGGTACTTAATAGTTCTGTACACAATTCGGGGCTAATTATTTATTAAACTGCCCTTTAGTTGCGCTTTGTTACTAGCAATTCTCAAGTAATACAAAAATACTCGATACAAATAATTTATATGTTACACTTTTATTAGCTATGATATGAATTAAACACATTATATGGGGACAGTTTTGACCTTTTGAGATATATATACTTACTAGCTGTTGCCAGCGACTCCGTCCGCGTGGATTTTGACTCCCCCCTTCTCCCCTTATAACCCTTTTTTCCAGTTAAAAAGTAGCCTATGTTACTCTCCATCTTTCCAACATACACCTAATTTTTGGCATAACTGTATGTTGATTGATTGCTTAGCCAGGGCGTCAAGGAAGGACAAACAAACAAACAAACACACTTTCAGATTTATAATATTAGTATGGATATCCTAAATATGATTTGTTGCGTCTTAGTGTGAGATGGATAAGAGTTTTAAGTGCGTTCTTTTCACGATCGACTATTTACAGCTGAAACAGACCGCAGACTATTTGATCAGCCAAGCCAAGCACAGCTTAACACGCTTCTCTTGATGCCTTTCAAAGCATTTTCCCTGTATCGTAGCTTTTAAGAGCATTTTCCTACGCTAAATTTGTCGTGATTAAACCTAGAAGCCTGAAGCCTTAAGTTCATTTATGTGCATATATTACTTAAAAGTCAAAGATACGATATTATTAATAAGATATTTTGGTATGATTTAATAGCTAGAATTATAAACCTTAATAATAATCATACCATACAAAATACAATTAGAAATGAGATTTTAGAGTATTTAACAATGTCGACGTAATAATTTTACCCATCAACAAGACAGATGGATACATAGATTAATATTATTAGATTTTTAACATATTATATAAAAGTAGGAACACTTATTTGTTACTATTGAAACTTTGTATTGTAAGGTTCATCATCAATACTTATCTAAAAGACCCTTGTCAGCGGAGTTTCAATGAACATAGTTCAGTAAATTTTTACCTACTATTATGAGAAATTCTTCTCATTAAATTCTAATTAGTCTAGTCCTAAGTAAAGGACAAAGGGACAACTATTTACCGTTTTCAGTGTCAAATTATTGTACCCACGTTACCCTTGTCAACTTGTTTACAAAGTAACATTGAAAACTAATACCGTTTGTGCTATATTGAAATTAATTTGTCTATTTGAATACGTTTTCAAATCGATGTATTTCGTCAAGTTATGTTTAAATGAATACGAATACTATACACCGAGGTCTGTTGTTTCTTGATACTATGGAGATGTGAATACTTTATTTTAATTGACTCAATATGACATGTAAGGTCATTTGTACAATCACAATACAGGTATAAAGATGACGGCGTGATTGTACCGTACAGAACTGTTTAATTAATTTATCAATTAATGGTATAACTTAAATGTACTCGATGAAAATTTTTTACCCTGGGTAGGTCTCTTTCGCAGGAGACCCACTGGGTGGGTACCCCCACAGTGCTAGACATTCTATTGAGGAAAGGTAAATGTCACTCTGCTCCGTTCTGAAGAGCACTCCAGCCAGATTACTGGTCTAATATAGTTATTAGCCTAGTAATCTTTTATACTTATTAGTATAAGTCTAAGTACATCTTATGACTCAAGAGTGGGGAGCGTCGCTGTAGTTCTTCACCCCTGGAGTTTGGCTCAGAGCAAAGTTCCGGTTAGCACTGCATTGGTTATGGGCTGGCGTTTCTCTTTCTATCAGGAGTGCGTCCAGCTCGTCTCACCTCTTCATAGTCAAAATAAAACCCAAAAACACTAGCTGTGTTTTCTATTTTACCTCATAGCCCAGTCATATTAGGTAAAAAAAGGGGTCAACCTCGGAATGAAAGATAATAAGCTGCAAATTGGTATGAACCTTTGTTTTGTCATTCTAAATGTTGTCTCAAAAGTCACAATCGTCATCGTGT
>DWAJ01006251.1:0-10579 GCA_018238005.1 Eurema mandarina | reverse complement strand
ATTTTTTTTTTTATGATTAATGACCAGTCATTTGACCACAATCACGCCTGATCGTAAGCTAGATGTGGTCTATGTGGTGGCATGACTGCTCAAGAGCCTATTCACCCTAATCTTGAAAAGTTCCACGTTGTATTCACTGGGAAAGACGGACGCCGGTAGAAGGTTCCACTCCTTGAATGAATGAATTGGAGAACCGATTTGTACGGGACAAGAATGTTTCAACCGTGTATGGGTGGATGGTGGCTGTTCGTCTTGATGTTCTGTGGTGGAACGGAGAAGGTGGCACGAGCTCATGCAGCTCAGCTGCACACTCGCCAAAGTCTAATAATAACGTAAAGTCTAACGCTGAGGCTTACGATTAGTATAATGCAAATATTATGTAGGTACTCTATATAACTCTTATTTTAATATAATTTATTAATATATTTTTAATTTAAGAAGGATTAAATTGTATTGTTGAATAGAAGAGGTTCGGAAACTACAGAAACGTTTTGGATAATTCTTTTATTTTATAAAGCTACATTATCTCTGGGTGACACTACTTAACTTATAGTAGGTAATACTAGTAATATAATATAAATATACAATAATATACAAAGCCAGGTAAAATTCCGAAGTGATTCGTCGGCGATTAGCGTCGGCGTTGAGCGTTCAGGAGCCCCATATGACCATCCCCGTCACGGTCATCCCCGGGTGACCCTCCATCGATCGAAGCCACTAATGCCTTTTCACTGCAAAAAAAATACTCCAGGCTAGCGCTAGTCCAACTCAGTATTATGAATATGATTATGAGGATAATATATAAACGTTTGTTTATTTTTTTATTATTATAGTTACTGTTCTATTGGTTTAATAAAGGTCTCCTATAATATTTTTTCTCATATATCTTCCATGTACAGACAGCGACTCGTTACGTTTTTATTATATGTACTTATAGATTTCATGCAAAAATTGCTGAATGGATTTGGAGATGGCTAGAGAAGTTAGATTAGACATTGAATAACGTACTTTAATGAACTTTTTTTCTTAATCACATTACCAAAAAAATATAACTCAATTAATACTTATATAAACCTTTGCATTACATACTTTGGCATTTAAGTATTTAACCGTGATGATTTTTTTTTATAATTATATGGACAGGAATGTTTTTGTTGCAATAAAGATTTAAAAAAAATCGTTTTCAACTTATGTGTCCCCATAGGTAACCTATATGAGGTACCTTTGATTCCAGTCCCAGAAATCTGACCTAGGTATTACAGTATTGCAGTGCAATGTAGGTACCCAAGAGCGCGGCCAGTACTGACAAAAGAAAAAACTTCAATCTATATATATAAAAGAAAGTCGTGTTAGTTACTTCACTTATAACTCAAGAACATTGGCAGGGAGGTAGTTTAGAGCCAGGAGAAGGACATAGGATACTTTTTATCCAGTTTCCAGGGGAATCATTTTTTTTATGAAAGAAAACGCGGACGGAATCGCGGGCAACAGCTAGTATAAAATAAAACATCTTAACATTTCAACCTCCCACCATTTCAATTAGTCGAGCCATTATAACTAAGTGCCTGCCTACATTCTATGAAACACTAAATCGAAGAAACATCGCATTGTTTTTATTTCAATAACAAAAACGTTTTGAGCAAATATAAGGAAGTATAATAAGAAAATGGACGATGACGAGTTACAACGACACCATTGTTTTAGAATGTCGTGCTTCGATGATTTTTTTCTTAGTCCGTCATTACAATAATAAATTAGTCAGTTGGAGAAAGAAGGTATTATAAAAGTAAGAAAAATCTATCAGAAATAAGATGAGGAACGTCTTTAAAATCTAGTTGTAAGCGTTATAAGCCTCTATAAATGAATATCTAGCTATTACTAAACACTAATTAAACATTTAACCTATCTTTCTTTGATACTTAGTGCCATAGACGTATAACGCATGGACTGATAGTCCCTTAATAATCCAAAACTGTATATATGTAGGTGTAAAAAGAACATTCTTTTTAGTTAACACAAGCCCACCGATAATGTTGCTGTTATAAGAAATTAAATGATTAGGTTTGCAAATTGATGTTACAAAATACGCAAAAATAATTATTTAAAACAGATTTGTATGTAGTTACAACAGCTAAAGTTTCAAAAATTGTAATCTCACGAGATATTTGAAATAAAAATATTATTTGATTTAAGATGAGTAAATGATAAACTAATGAGTAATGAGTGACATTATTTGTTACTCTTTTAAAAAATGTTTGTATAAATAATTTGAATAATAGATAATTATATTAATATTTCGGGTTACTGAGTAATTTTACGGGTTTATTATACCTATGGTTAATCTATTTATTATATACCTAGTAATAATAAAAAAACTGTTTTATTTAACCGTACTTAGATAATATGTTAGATACAAATAAAAAAATCAATTTCATTGAAATCCATTAACCTACGTAAATTAATTTACTACGAACAAAAAATTCGCTTTAAAAAATAGCAACACCATTTTACGTAATGTACGAAATATTAAATAAAAAACACTAAATCTACATTTCGGGCCATAGCCCATCAGACGTCAGACATAAAAAATAAACGTCAAAAAAAACCGCCAATTTCCGAACGCCAAGCGAATTGGCGGGCTTTGTCCCCCCACGAATGCAGCTGCTTGCCAAGGTCAGTGTTATTGTGAGTGCATTGCCCAAACACGACGAAATATACGCACACACACATGCACTTACAACTGCACACAGACGTAAATTGTGCATGTATGCGCCCATAAAAAGTGGCCGAATTGCGCGGCAAAGATTATGCAGTGGTGTAGTGATTTATTTGAGAAATTATTTAAAATTATTCAAGCAAATATAAAAAGAGTATAAAAGCTCTTTGTATTAAGGAATTTTGGTGATGAAATAGTTTTAAATTCGGCAAGTTATGTATGTATTTTATAGACGTATGTCAAATTATATAGGTGTGTGTCTTCTCTCGCTTTTCTTATTTAAAAATGAACTTCAATGTATTAACAAAAATATCTGTCAGTTTCAGTTAGTTAGGTAGGGTACTATTACCACTTATACCTAGCTTTTATTGTATATTTATTTACTAAGCAAATACTCATAATTTTTTTATACAAAAAAAACGCCACATTGATTGTAATAAATTTACCGCCATTTTATTATCATCTTACAGATGCAATCTAGCTTTAAAAATTCACCGTCTACATCTATATAATCTATGCCCTTGAAAAAAAACAAAAGCTCCCCAATCACACACACACATGCAAAAGTAAGTCAAGAGCAAGAGAGTAAGGTCATGGTTAACTCTTTTGACATCGATTTCGGTTTCGTTTTGCGCCCGCGCATGTTATTTAAAGCTGGGATTTTTTGCGTTATATTTTATATAGGAGCTTAGAAAGGAAGGGGCAGTTAGAATATAGACACACCTACTAATGTGTCTGAGCCGGTTTTTGGGTTTTGGTAATGATATAATATATAATATATAGGTATATAATGAATTCTTTGAAGATTTGGCGTATGGAATATTGCTGGTGGTTCTTACAGGACATTTTATGTGAATTACAATATGAAATTTTGTAATTTTTATTGTTAATGTATATATAACTAATATAAAATTTTTGTGTCGTTCTATTTTTATTTAATGTTTTCTTATTTTAATTGTAGAAAATAGTTTTGTAATAGATACTATGACTAATTATAGTAGCCTAATGGAATTAAGATATGATTCGCTTCGATTTTAAACAATAAATTTTTAGTTGAAATGAATGAAATAATTATATGAACAGTCAGCAACAATCAATCAGTATATAAATATTAAATCTATGCATAATTAAAGACATAGTATATTACAAAAGTTATTGATTTGTATAACTTTTCCAGAAATTTCCTAGCTATTGTTAGTTTAAGAACAGTCAGATAAAAACCAATTCTTAATTTTACTCGACCCTTTTGTACAAAAAAGCACAGATTGTTTACGACTCCACAATTTGCGTTTAAAAATAAACTTCGCTATTACTCTCGACAAAAATACCCACGAAATTGGGCTCGGTTCGAAGATCGAGACAGGTTTTGGCGGCACAAGCGAATCCTGCGCCATTTTGAATTTTTACCTTTTATTATTATTTTTTAACGTCATCCTTGAAAGCAGCCGGAGGATACGAATATTGTTCAAAAACAGAATTATTTCAATAAGCGGTTACGTTTTTGTGGTTTTTGGTTTTGTCCCACTTTCGGTTAAAATTTTATTCATATTTTGAAATAATATGACAGTTGGTCGATGCGCTGTCAAATTATCGTATAACTTTTGTCATACTTTTCATGAGAAAATTAGGTTTTGAGGTTAAAATATAATGGGTTTTATGTTACTTATAAATACTTCTTCCTGTGGTTTCTTTTTTGATGTCTAGGTATGTTTAAAAATATGTAAGAAAGCAATTTAATACTTTTATGGTGATCAACCTAGTATTTCAATCTTTCAGATTGTACATTAAGAAATTATGATTAAGGGTTACACAAAAATACTTTACATATTAAAATATTGGCTTTAATTGCAAAAATGGTATCTAATGTGTAAGTATATGTCGCAGAGAGTGACGTCGTAGTGTTAGAAGTAGGTAATAGGTAATGATTGTTTGCTTGATGATGGCTCTTTCTTAGGTTCTTAATAAGTAAAACTTCAGAGTTACATATTCACGGCTTATATTCAGCTCGATAACTAGGTAATTATCCAATATCTGATTATTTTCATAAAGCTGATGTTTTTATAGCAACTGACAAATGCCACACAAATCTTTTAAGTTTGAATTTAAACATTGTAATAAACCAAGGAGGTTCGACTAATTAACTAATATTGCAATAGTTTTCACTATCTTGATTATTCTTTTTATCCATCTGCTCCGATATATCTAAGTACTAAAAATAATAAAATAATACTGTCTGCAATTGCGGAACTAAATGGAAATGACAAATACAAAACTGATCATCAATTTCTGAGGTAAATAAAGAAATTACCTACTTATATAAATATTCGAGAATTTGATCAATTTAATTAGGTATTTTATCAAGAGGTTTGGATGAGTTTTATTTTCTTTAGATAAGGGAAGTGAACAAACTGGAGGAGGCCTTCACCCGAAGGGCCGAAAATAATCTACTTATATTCAATACCCAAGAATACTAACTCTTTATAACATCTAGACAATAATTAAAACATTACTAACAATAGTATAATCACAACATTTGAAATGTTAAATTAAGGATATGGAAATAAAGGCGTTTTTATTTTATTTTTATTTTATTTATTAAGTGAAGTGAGGTCCTACACAATCCTGATACTGGCCTTAAATACCTATCTACAATCCGGAAATTAAAACTTAAACGATTTCTGTAGGTACTTGATTTATTCGCTGAATTATCTTTTAGTTGTGACAAGATTATTAAAGGAGTAAGCTTGAAATTACCCTCCGTAGATGTCAACTGTCATTTTAAAACTGTCAAACGAAAATCACAGGCTGACAGTTTGAATCACTCCTAGTTTTTCAATTATTCCGCAGAATGCGGTATAATGCTTAATGTTTAATGTTTTAACTGCATCTTTCTTTTTTCATATAAAGAGCACTCTTAAAAGTACTAAGTATTGCTTTCGCTTGATGCGTGTGTTAGAATAGTATGAATATACTACCTACGTTTAATAGAGCTGTCACGATATTGATCAATATCGTACTAGCGTCACCATCTCATTCTCTGAGGGTACTTTGAAACACTTAGAATTGTAAACAATACGTTTCCGCAGCATGGTAAGTAACCATAAAACATATGAAAAATGTATTAAAGCTCTATTAAGCGTAGTATATTCATACTATTCTAACACGTGCAATTACAGAAAATTAACTACCTAATGTTTTTCTTTAATTTAACATTGATCGAAATGTCGCATTGCTCTGTAATTGAAAAACTAGGTCTATGTACGTGTATATAAGTGTATATGTAGGTTCTATTGGCAGATTATCACTTAAGAAGAGAAATAGTGCAATGAATTCTCTTTATAAATAAAAAAACTATTTGAGTTTCCCTATTATGTTGTTTGTGTAATTAATTGTCATATATCTACCTTTTTAAGGGCATCGATTTTTGGAAGTATGTTTCGTTATTTGTATGTGTTTCTTTGCAATGTATCTACCTTAATGGTATCTTAGTATGTTCTGTAGAATTTTTTTTTTGTAATCTGGACATAAATACTTTTAGTTTTCAATGTAGTTAGGAATGTATCTAATTACTAGTATGGTATTTTTGACAGGTAATAAAAAATAAAACAAAACATATCAACAAATGAAAGGAATTTATTGTATACAGGTTTTGAACATCCTCCCACAATCTTACTGCCTTACCAGCATCTCGTTAAGATATTAACGTAAAATATAAACGTCTTAAGGTAAAGGTACCTATTACTTAATATGAAAAACATTCATACGCTTCAAATGATGACGCGATACATAGATATACGTAAAAAGTTGTATACACCAGAGTGTACAATTCCACACTAGAATCAACTCCACTTTCGGCCGCCAAGCGCCATTTTGTTTTGGACGTCAATACAATTTTTTTAACATTTTACAAAATGTCAGTCGAATCGTAAGCTTAGCTTCGCATTTCTTTTTCTAAAAATTTGACTAGATTCAATACAAAAGCCAATCGCGTTGCGCCAATTCGTCAAGTGTCAGTGTCAACGTCAACGTCAATGTCAAATGGATAACCGAATCAGATAATCACTGTTGTTACTGAGGAAGAAACATATCAATATATAATTCTGTGATAAAATATCAAATAATTCAAGTGTTCGTAAGCGATCGTTATGCGAACTGAACAATAATAAAAACTAAAGGAACAAAATAACAAAAAAAGGCGTGTAATGTATATTGAAAAAATATTATTAAAACTTGTACATAGTCAATAATTAAATAACAATATTATAATTTGATCTTGTTAGTTCCCTTTTTTGTTATAAAATATAAAAAGGAAAACGTGAGCTCAACAGTAAATCTTAAACATTGGTCCATTACCTACAAAACTCATATCTGTCCGTCCCGATCACAAATAAAATATTTTTTTTACAAAATACAACATTTAAACGAAGAAAAATTTCCTCAGCAATGTGATGTGATACTTTAAGCGTTTTATCAAAAACAGTGGAGCATCTGTCAGTCGAAGTTGACGGCAGACGTCAGAAACTTTTTTTTTTAAGTCATTGCCATGTTTGAAAAATTAAAAATCGAATGTTAAAATTGTTGAGGTTGATTTTTATCGTTTTTCGACTCACAGAGGTCCCACTGTAAATACACCATAAAAATATCATGAATTTTTACACTATAACTTCCTTCAATCGAGTTAACATTATATTTAATATGTCTAAAATTAAATGCCTTTTGTTGTACATAAATGTTAACCGTGCCCTCGCACGCGTTCGCGTTACAAAACGTCATCTCACGATTATACTAACGTATAAAATATTGTAGTAATAGTACAATATTATCGTTATTAAAATTAATTCTCTAGAAATACATACAGATATAGGTAAATGGAAAACAATTAGTGAAGCTTACATTTAGAAAGTAGTGACCGCGGACGGTCACGGGTACGATGGATAACGAGATTATATACAAGATACAGTCACACAAACAAACAAACAACATGTGTTTACGGATGCTTAAAATAATCTGGCAATGTCTTCAAGGAATCTGTACGGTTAAATCCTTGTTCCACGACGCTTACTGGGACCTGATCGTCTCTTAAAAACAAAATAAACATGTTTTTGGTTTCGTTCACGTCTGGAAGTTTCTCGAAGCTTAAAGAATAATTGTAATAATGCGTAATTGTATTGTTAGTTGTATGCAGGTGTGCGACGATCAGCCCAGTAAGCCGTTAAGCCACAAAGGGATTTATATCGAAATGCATAAGGGTTATGATTGCACACAGTAACCACGTAACCTCGTCGCTTATCAAATAAATTTCAATAAAAAAAAATGCAACTTCCATTCATTGTCTTTTGTTCCTAGAGCGGCCGCAACGGCTATACTAAACCTATTCCTTACTGAATTTAATACGAAAAAAATTAACAAAATATTAAACTCCTACCGCCTAACTATTAGAATGTTACATTATGATATTAACTAAAATTCTTAAAAACTATGTGGAAAAATGATCGAACAATTTACAATTAACGATTCACTGCGCAGTGACCTCGCGATCCGATGGATCGATTCGTATGAAGTTTTGATAACGGCGCGAAAACAAATAAAAAGCTAGTTCCGGAGATCACTGTCGATAACATTTAGCGTAAGGCGGCGTCACCCCACTAGTACAGACTACAGACGGACCAGCGCGCCAGCACTAGTCTCCAACATATCAGTCGCAAATCGCAATGCTCTTCGAGTCTTCTCACTGCTCAGTTCGCATGTCGCAGTTAACCCGCGCTAAGCAAAACAATCACGTGTATAACATCTCAATATAATTATATTATAATAGGTTATTTAGAAATAAAGCCACTTAAAAATTAACTAACATTACAAAATAAGATTAAACAACATAATGATTTGTTCCCGATGCGATATTTATATTATAATTAAAAAAAAATCTATTAACATTCTAAACGGAATGTTTATTTATATCTACATTCTTTGCAAATTGTCCCATCCTATTAACTGTACAAACTTATTCGAAATAACGTTTGCTAGCGACGATGTCCAGCGACGCACACGACACGACGCGGGTACGTATAAAAATAATTGTTCGATCTTTGAATATTCGAATGAGGAACGTGGGAAAGAATGCCGCGAAAATTTGACACATTTTGTACTATTGCCATATTGTATCGTTATGGTAGTTTTATTTTTAAATTCAAAAGATCATGACGTGATTTCGCGCTTTTTCCGATCTTCAAATGAAATGCGGTCTGGTGGGCTGTTACTGTTAAAACGATTTTTACAAAACGATAAATGCAAATAACAATTATTAAATATTTACGAATCGTTAAACGTTTAAAAATTGGAATATATAAATAAAAAGGGCGTTGATAAATCATGATCTCGACTAGTAAAATTTTGAATATAAAAATTTTTGTTGATTCGTTTCTTTAAAGCCTGTTGTCGACATCTCGGCATGGGATATGTATGGCGATTCGGATATTTTATCTGTGTGTCCCCTTGACATTTTAAATAATGATTTTTCCCTCCAAAAAAACAGTGACGTATGTCGAAATGTCGAGTGAAGCTTTCTATCCCTATTTTTACAAGTCGTGGTCTCCGAAGAATAATGTACGACAATAATTTTTAACTTGTATATAATATATGTATAATTTAGTTACATACACAATACAAAGATTTGTTAATTTTCTTGAGGCTCACATGTACACAAACTTACGTTAAGTAGTCGTATGATAATTTATATCCAAATATTATTTAGCTAAAGTTATCCCGGAGAGCGTATACATTTCCACACTTCGTACCTCCATAATATATTTTCGATTGAACACCAAAAATGTCACAAATGTGAAGATATCAATATTTTTTTTTTTGAGGTTTTTTTCCGCTAATTTTTAAAGTCGACAAGAATATATTAATGATTATTCATATTTTTGTATAGTCGATAAAACATTTAAAACTTGGACCATGAAAAATAAGAATATATCTTCCTTAAGATACAATAATAGTACATAAATATATATTATATATAACATATAAGTTCGCTAGTAGTAGCTACTAGCCAGTGATGCACGCTATGGCCGACGGCCGACGCAAACCGCACTCGTAATACCTAAATATCACATTCAGTAATATGGAAATCCACGTGCTAGCTTACACACAGTTAAAATTACTATTTTTTACAAAATAATAATTGCACATAAGTCCGAACTTAGCTTTCGTCCAAGCTCACAGAAGTACGTCCGTCTCCCTCTCGCCCGAGGGAGCGCCTTCCCGCCGTAGCTTATAATTTCATTCAATATATTACCTATCTAATTATAAAAACACCGCACAAAATTTGCGATAATTCACTTAATAACATTTACACTCATAGCTAGCTTTATAATTAATTTGTTACATTGTTTTTATTACTTAAAAATATTTAAATAGTTGATTTCATAACATTAACTTTTGGTTGTCTTTTACTTAAAACAATTTCAAAAATCGAGGCATCTGGATTCGGGTGAATTTCGGACAACCTGCGCGAGGCGGGCGTGACGTCACCGGCGCTCGCCGACACAGTGACGTCACCGGCGCTCGCTGTCGCAGTGACGTCACGCGCTGCCGACCTACCGTCGGCGTCTAACATAATTGTGATTGTAAAGCTGTGTATTCCTTTGATCAACGATACATCTAGAGAAGGAGCAGAGCCCTACCGACACGCGAGAGACTATCCACATTCGGTACGATGCGGCTCCTTCCGATACCACAACTACACAGTACACTTCGTCCACATCGCTGGACTTCTAAGTGTATCGTCGATCGAAGAATCTGGTTGTGATTAGGTAACTATTGTGATATTTGGTGATTGAACGCGGGGGAAGCGGGGGAAGC
>DWAJ01006250.1:0-10581 GCA_018238005.1 Eurema mandarina | reverse complement strand
CGGACGCGCTCGCTCCACTGAGCGGTCTCATCAAAGTGTTCTTGTGCTCTACCGATTGTTTACGTATCGTATCTGTTATTAATATGGCAAATCTACAAAAATTTTGGTATTGACCACTTTCTTCCTGATTTTGCATCCGTCATTGTTTCGCCTACATTATCCAGTGTCCTTCGTTGCATTAAATTTGTAACCCACCAACGTCTCTTCCGTCTTTTATTTTTGAGTTTTTGCTTCAAATAAATGCAGCACTTGCAACAATGATTTCACTGTCAGAATCAGACATAGCAAAGCACCACCAATACCAACCAAAGAATTGACTCGAATGAGCAAAGAACATTCGATCTAACTCTTGTTTACACCAAATGATTAAGAAAGAACATTCTTGTTCTAGTTCTAATTCGTTGTTCGTTTGATGTAAATAGATACGTCAAGCTTTAGTTTACACTAGATATTAACGAAAGAATGCTCTAGTTTTAGCTCTAGCTCTATGTTCTTTTAGTCTAAATCCACCTTTACAATTCGAACTTGTTAGGAGTCTGGATGTCATTTGCATTAGTGTGCGTATGAAATGTATTTAAATAATAAATGATGATAATAAGTGGTAATTTTTTTGTAATACCATGACGATTCAAAAGTGTTACTAAATGTAGCCTAATTGAATAAAGATACTTTTGACTTTGAAAAAAAAATAATCTATATTACTAAAATCTCTTATAATAAACAATAATATATTGTAATAAAACTTAACATTCTAATTTATTTTTAACTCTAGGATGTAAAGTTGCCTGTAACCGCTATGAAATCATAAAGAATTTAAATTCATAAGGAGGAATGACTTTCATCAGAACCGAATGATCCTCGACTGGTTGTACCTACTTAGCCGACGCATTTTAAAGCAATTTATGCAAATGCAGGCAGGGAATAAAGAGGATAATGCCATTTTGTCAAACTTAGACTGAACCATCAGCCAATTTTTTAACAGCCTACAAACAGTTCAGTTTTTTTATAGAAATATTTTAAAGTACATACTTTTGCTAATCGTTTGTTCACTTATTTTTATAACAATATTTATAACACAGACTATGCCTAGCGGGACAGATTAGGCACGGTGTAAGACTGTACAGACAAGTATATTGAATACAAGCTAAGCTGGTTAGAAACAGTAAAACAAAAGGGTAAAGTTTACTGTTTAGGTCACATTCATGGAAGTAGTGCAACGTGATTACATTCTCTTTGAAGTGCAATATATTATACATTTCATGACAGGGTGAAATAACCTCAAATCAAGTATATTCTATTAATTTATTTTTATAAAATTCATTTAAATCGTATAAATTACAATCGAGAAATAGAAAGTTGGAAGTCAGAATAAAAATTACTTTTAAATTTTTAAAGTCTTTCGAGTAGTCAATAAAAAATATTGTATTAAAAAATATTAAAATTTTTTTGCTCTGACATTCAAAAATCAACAAAATTGATAGTCTTACATAATAAAATTAAATAAAAACACTACAAAAATAGGCGTATAATGTAAAATATACAAATCTAGTGCTTAATCTAAAAATATAAGTTACTATTTTATTTATTGCCGCATTAAAATTTTTCGATAGTTAAAATCTAAAAATAAATACATTGTACTTTTATGCAACATTGACTACATTTAAATTTATATTATGACAGTGTGTACTTTTAAACTAATTAATCTAAAATGTATGAATGTTGAAATAACATGTACGTAGGTATATATTATAATTTTAAAACACAGTTCAGTGCTTATGCTGTCAAATCATGATTTACTATAACACTATATTAAAACCCTTCAATTTGATAAGCATATTGTAATATACAAAAAATCATTTAACAAAGATAAGGGTTTTACATTTGATTAATATCAAATGTCATTTATCTACAAACACTTAGGTTATCAGGACATAGCAAACAATATCATAATTAAATAAATCCATTTAAGAAGTGGCTTGAAGTTTATAAAGTACATATCATAGAAATTGCAAGACATGCCCTTTCTTGTCCTTATAGTTCATCAAAGTCAATAATCGATAGAAAAAAAATCATGCAATAAAATGCAATTGTGTCAATACTCAATATTTAAATGTAATTGTCAATTAAACTAAAACCTTTTTGTAGTATACGAATGTATACTTAATGTTTTCAATTTTACTACAATGTTGGGGCTACAACTTGTGGTCTTACAAGTTTTATTTCAACCTTCACCATATCATCACCTTTGTGCATTTCCACTTGTAATGTAGAAAATACACTTATAGTTTGTTTAACTTGAGGCAGATCATCTGTTGCTTGCCAAGTTAACTCCATCTTCGACAGTTTCATACCTGCATCATTTTTTATGCATTGATAATCACCAGGGAAGTCCTGAAATGAACAAATATTTTTCTTTGATAAATACAAATACAGTGTGTAGTAGATAAGTATTTAATTATTATTATATATACCTAGTATTAATTTATATTATATTATACATATTATTGTTTTAAGTAAAATAAACTAAGTGAAGGAAATTGTTTTTTATTGGAATTTGACTTAAAGAATTTTTCTTCAAATTATATAAATAATTCAATTACATTAGTCAATTAATATTTGACGTCATTGCAGAGAAATGAACAAAATTTTGCTTACATTATTAAAGAAGATTCTTCTGTTTAGTCCCATTGCAACTATAATAACATCTATGTACTTTTCTCTAACTTCAACAACAACTGCCTCAGTTGTGACTGGAGAGTGCATTTCAATATATTTTAGGGTATATAATTCAGTAGACAATTCACCAGCTTTTTTGGCATTATATTTTTGCTTATTGCATTGTGCTGCTACCATTCGTACCTTGTCTACCTCCCATTTGGGCACTTCTCTGAATTTTATACTGGCAGACAATAATCTGAAATAACGAAATGTAAGATTTACTACAGTTAAGATCCAACACAAATTTATCAAAAAATATAACATAACATTGTGTCCATAACAATTTTCGTTTTTTTTAATTTAAATATTTCTTACCTGTGTACCATGATGTCCGCATATCGTCTAATAGGACTTGTAAAATGAGTATATAATGGGACATTGAGGGCATAATGATGAAAATCTTCTTCAGGACCACCTGCACAAAAGTACTTTGCTCTAGCCATAGGTTTAGCACACAACATGCTCAATACCATAGCTTTTCCTTTGTCAGAGTCAGAAGTAACATGAGGTAAAAGGGATTTATATAAATGACCTGCAGATTCAATTTCCAGATCAATACCCATTGGCTTCAATGACTTCGCCAATTGCCGCAACATGTAGCCACTTGGCTGAGGATGACATCTCAAAAAAGCTAATTGTGGATAATCATCATAAATTTTTTGAGCTACAGACATATTTGCTAGCAGCATAAATTCTTCAATAAGTTGATGGCTTTCTTTACTTTCATAAATCCAAAAAGACTCTGGCATTCCATCTTTAGGACTAAGGTGAAAAGATACTTTCGGTTGATCAATCCTCAAAGCTCCATCCTCAAATCTTCTCTTTCTTAAAATAGCTGAGATCTGGCCTAACTTTTTGATTGTGGTATAAACATCCAAGTATTTAAAATTATTGTATAATTCTGGAAAACTAGCTTCCGCATTATCTTTGTCATCAAGAATGGCTTGTGCATGCTCATAAGATAATTGACAACAAGAATGAATCACAGTCTTTGAAAACCTAGTACTAAGAACTTGAGCATCATCTGTGATTTCCCAAAATATTGAAAAGGCTAGTTTATCAATACCGGGAAACAGGGAACAAAGCATGCATAGTTCATC
Source organism: Eurema mandarina (assembly GCA_018238005.1). Lineage (NCBI taxonomy): Eukaryota > Metazoa > Arthropoda > Insecta > Lepidoptera > Pieridae > Eurema > Eurema mandarina. The sequence continues at coordinate 6,763 of DWAJ01006250.1, read as the reverse complement.
AGGCAACATATGGTATGCCTTCTCAACCATGTACACTGTTGTGGCTTTTTCAGCAACTTTATCATCTAAGGCATTATTTTCTAACAAGAAATGAGATACATCGGATATGTGAACACCTATTTCATAATTCCCATTGTCTAATAATCTACAAGAAACAGCATCATCTATATCACGACAATTATAAGGATCAATACTAAATATACATAAATTACGGCAGTCCTCTCTTAATTTAATTTCTTCTTCTGGAATAACATAGTCTAAATGGGGATAGAGATGTCTCATTTCTGGACCAAATGGTGTAACATCTAAGTCAGTTTGTGCTAAAATTGCTTTAGTTTCTGACTGCATATCTCCTGATTGACCAATATTACAAACTATTTTTCCCAAGGCAAATCTTGTATCAAACCAATCCATTATTTTTGCTAAAAATAAGGTGTTTTCATACCTTTTTGAATCTGTATAAAAATTATCAGGCCAGAATGTACAAGGTACATTTAGTCTGGGTATTCTATAATCTCTGGGAATAAAAAGAGCTCTCTGTCTATTTTTATCTTGCATTAATTTTAAGCTTCCAATACATGTTCTAAGGTGAACTTTTTCCTTTATATAAACAACTTTTCCTTTCTTCTGTTTACCTTCTTCCTTACCATCTTCCGAGTCAGATTCAACAAATTGCACAACCACAACATCACCCTCAAGTGCACGATTTCTATTTTTTATACCATCAATAAGAACATCTTGCTCACTACGATCATTACTTGACACATAGGCATGTTGAAATTGTTTTGGATTAATTCTCAAGACTCCCTCTATCAGCATATTGTTTTGCAGGCCTAATTCAGCATCTTCTTTTGATATGTAGGGTTCAAACTTTTGTTCAGAATTCTTATCCCTCTTAGAAGTATTCTTGATCTTTTGATTTGGGGAGGATGTATTTAAATGGTCATTCACATGATGTTGAGGTCCCAAGAATACATTTCGATTCAGATTGAAATTATTTCCTGTGTGCATAGACTGATTCAATAGAGGATGTTGCATCACATTTTGTAAAAATTTTGGTGTGTTTAGGTTGGACTGAATTAAAGGTGAATTAGGAGAGCTCCCAGTGGCTACATGATGGTTACCATGTACTAAAGGAGAATTAGGAGCACTCAATGAATGTCTGTAGTTATTAAAAAACTGTTGAGAGCTGAAATTTTGTGCAAATTTAAACTGAGGATGGTGTGATAGATTTTCTAAGTACCTGGTATTAGCTGTGGCATATAATGGTATAACTTGCTTGAGGAAGTAATCATTGACGGAACTGTCACTGTGAGTATTTATATTATGCACAACCTGCTGCACATGACCAAGGTTTTGCGGAGTTATATGAACTTGATCTAATTTTTCAAGTAAAATCTTAGGGACAACATTTCGCTTAATATATTTCTTTTTTACTTGAGCATCAGCAACTTGAGATCTATTAACTTGAGCTGCGTCTTGCGAAGTCGACGGCCGAATTTCAATAGATGAGTTGTCTCCTTGGGATGAAACATTTACATGAGAAGTCTCCGAACTTTGTGAAGATATTTTTAATTTATTTAATCTCTCACGTCTGCGGGCATTCTTTTTCTTTGGTGATTCGATAGCAGTATTTTCATTTATTTCCACAGTATTTTTGTCTTCTTTGTTACTTTTTGATGTATTGTTTTGAATTTCATTGTTAACACCATTTGTACTTATTATCTGACAAGCACTTTTTTTCGATGAAGCTGCTATACTTTCATCCTCCTTTAAGCTAACGACTGGGGAAGATGATGTCGATAGCATTATTATTTTTAATTAAAACTGTTAATTTTGTTAACAAGAAATATCATACAGCTGATGTGTGCTAAACAGTAACAGGGTAACAGAAACAAACTAACAGTAATATACTCTTTTCTTTATTTCTTATATTATGGCATTGGCGTTTAGCTTTTGGCCAATGTCTTCTTTCTTATAGTATGGCATTAGCGTCTAGCTTTTTGCCAATGTCAATTGTCAATGTAATAAGAGGCAACGTGGTCAAGATAAAAGTCGATATGAGTCAAGTTACAAGTAAAATCGTCATCAAGTCGTCTTTAGTCGAGTCAGTCAGTCGTTTCGTTCTGCCCTTCGTAAATTGATAGTGAACTTAACGAAGAACCTCGACGAATCTTGGAGCAATCGGAACGGCGCTACTATGCGCTCTCGAATAAATTCTTCATTTTCTCACTTATTAGCTAATTTACTGCATGAATCACTATCACAAACAAACATTAAATCACTTTATGCACCAAAAAACGAATATTCAATCGAGATTACAAATAGACGCCGCAAGATTCCCGCCAAAACTCAGTAGTCAGTAATATACATTATACTCTATTATCTACAGTCTAAGAAATTCTGAGTTGATGACATGTCAAAGCTAAAACTAAATCTCTAATGTAGATTATAGAATATAAACCAAAATTAAATATACAGTAAAATTTTGTATATTAAATAGTAAAGGCTATACCACTATACAATTATGATCTTAAATTTTATATGTATTAAAAATCACCCTTTTTTATAGTGGGGAAATCCTCATACCTCGGGGAAAGGACCATTCTACCGACCAAAACCCCACTGTGTACCGTTCTACCGCAGCGAGTGGGAGTCCCGGGTACCTTCGCAGACTCTTTCGCGAATGTATTAAAAACCACCTACTGATTGAAAGACATCACAGATAAAAAAATCAGTTTGTCAATATCTCGTTAGCGTAAGCTGTGAATTTGATTAAGAATAATGATTGTCAGTTGTCACTTTTCACACAAATGGCAAAAGTCAAAACACACATGACACAACGTGCGGCAAATAATTCGCATTTCGCAAAACTGTAGTGCGAGGCAGTGAGAATAGTTATTAAAATAATATCCGTTCATGGAAAACTCATTTATTTATTGGCAGAAAGATTAAACAAACATGAAGTTAATAACTCATAACATGCTCACATCCAAATGCTTAAAAGGAGTCGTCACTGGCTATCCTCTTTCAATTAATGCAATAGATATAAAAATAACAGAAGTTGATTTTAATCCAGATTTCATTGTGCGTATCATTCCCAAATTGGATTGGGAAGTTCTCTGGAGAGCAGCAGATAGTATTGGGCACAGTGAAGGATTGCCAAAGTTAGTTGAGCCCAAATTCGAAGAAAATAGTGAATTTCTTAAGACAGTTCATAAGGTTTTATTAGAAGTTGATATAGAAGAAGGAAATTTAGTTTGCCCTGAGTCTGGACGAAAATTTCCTATTTCAAAAGGAATACCAAATATGTTACTAACAGAAGCAGAAGTGCAATAAAATTAATTTAGTAACCATGTGTTTTATTTTAATAAATAAATGTATAAAAGTATGTTTCATGCTATAATAGTAACACAAATAAAATATAGGTCTATATTTCTATCATAAATCCCTATCTTAGATTCAACCTGACTCAACAAACCCTAATAATGTAATTGATATTTTTGATTCCTTTAAAATTTACCTAACTGCTGACTAGTAATCCAAAGAATCATGACAAAATAAAACAAAAATTGTAATTATCCATTTATTCAACAATAAATTAAAATAATATTGTACATAATTTGAGTGTTCTCTAAGGGTGTGTTCTCTAACAAAAAAGGTAATTGAGTTACTTTTATTATTTAAAGTTCATCTACATATGGCACAAATGCTAAGTTTCCTGCGGCTCCCATAGACAACTTATTTTTTGTGGCATTAGAGAGGGCCTGAAAAATAAGATTCAGTAATTATATTAAATTAAAATCCATCATAAAACATCTTGTTTTATATAATTCGCAAAAAAAGTTATAGATTGTTAAGTAGTTTATGTGAAAAATTTAGTTAGTTGTTCAAAATGTATTCATGTGAAAGTGATTTGCAAAACTTAATACCTGTGAAATGTCGCTGCTGGAAATTTGTTCAATTTCAGCAGCTAACTCAGCCGGGGACTTAACAACTCCTGTGTAGAGTCCTTGAGCAGCAAGGGACTCAACTAGTAGTGATCCTTGATCACTCTCACTCAATACTTGTAATTTAAGTTGGTTCTTGCCAGCTTTGACTGCATCCGCAGAGAGAGATGGGTTTTTGAGGAACTGACCGACAGCTTTCACAGCCTGATAAATTTTAAGTTTAGTTACATTACAGTGTTTCATGAGAAATGTAGAGCTACTTAAAATAAATACTTCTCAAATATTCACTTTAAAAATTACTAAAACTTCGTACATGGTTTAAGGTGTCAAGCGAACATTAATTATCATGTTACAAAGAGATAAAATAGAAAATATAAACATACAGCATCAGCTTCATCCTTAGCAACAGATAGGATAACACCAAACAGGCCATTGTCAGAGTATGAGACATTGAAACCAGCTGCAGCAAAAGGCCCAACATTGCCAATTGCTTTTGCTAAGGGAGAATTGTCTGATCCCCATTTGGTTACTGGACCATTGCCAAAAGCTAGAAGAAAATAAGATATATTAAAAAATCTACTCTGTAATAATTTGATACAATTTTTTATTAAATAGTAAGTATTTTTAATATATTATAAGATATCTAATATGTACTATTATACAATTCACAGTCTCAGCTGTAGGACATACAATGTGAACATATCTTCCCCCATAGATTGCGAAACTTACCGGATGAAGACCTGCATCCTTGTGGGTGGACGTCCTATGCTGTGCTTACTACCTAGCTCTTTTTGACCCCATCAGTCATCTGCTCAGTATACAATGCATACTATATTAACTTACCTTTAGCAGCTACCGCAAGAGCCAGGCTTTGTTTAGTACCAGCAGGAGCACCCTGTGCTGCAATTGCCACATGAGCCAAATCACCTCCCATTTCCTTCCTATATTCAAATTAACAATATTTTAACTTATTTAGACTTTAAACAAACTATGTATATGTTTTAAATTGGATAGTTTAATGTTTAAAGTTACAAATCTATACTAATATATAAAGCTGAAGAGTTTGTTTGTTTGTTTGTTTGTTTGTTTGAACGCGCTAATCTCAGGATCTACTGGTTCGAAGTGAAAAATTCTTTTTTTATTAAATTGACCATTTATCGAGGAAGGCTTTAGGGTATATAACATCACGCTGCGACTAATAGGAGCGAAGATATAATGGAAAATATGGAAAAAACGGGGAAAACTATTCATCTTTGAGGGCTTTCTTTGCGTGCGCTGCGAAAACGGTTCAAGATACAAAAATAATATGTATGAAAGAATTATTCGTCTTTAAATGATCTAAAAAAAGTCCGCGACAGTATATGTCTATCTTCTAAGATTGACTCACTATAACATAATAATAGAAATAGATCCGACGGGGACATATTAATACGGTTAAAGCCGCGAGGCGCCACTAGTGTTCTATAATAAAGCATATATAGTTACCGTTAGAAGGCAGACTTTTCACATTGCTCAAAAGAAGAAGCACACAAAACGTGATAACAGCCCTGTAATAACAAAAAAAATATCCAATAATTATCTTAAACAATAAAATAAAACCGACTTCATGATAATACCTATTCAACACAAAAATAATTGTACAAATTTGTTTAAAATCGGCGGCGATATTGCGTATAAAAAAAGTTCATCCCCAATTTTACACCCTTGGGGGTTGATTTTTTTTTGTTGTTGTGCTAGCGTTAAGAAATATCTTAATAATTAAATGATTAATTATAAGAATAACTAATTAAAAAACAATAAAACGTATTTTTGCTTACATACCTCATGATAACAAAATGGCGTCCGTATCTTACGATGCTTTCGCGTGAATGCTCAAATTTATACTGTGAAATGATATTATATATATGTTTCTTATATGTACTAGCTATTAACCGCGTGGACACTGTTTATTATGCTGGGGCCACACTAACGAGTTAACGCGTTAATTAACGTTAACCATAAGTGTAGCCACAACTTAACGGAATAATTTGACAATAGCATTAACAATGCCATTTGGCGTTAGGCGATAGCTCAAGTGGCGGTACGTCAAAGAGCTTTATGCGATGAAGCGGCCACAATTCATGATTCACGTTAACCGTTGAAGTGTAGCCACCCATTTTAATGCGTAAAAATTATCGCAATAATTATAAAGATAATGGGCATTGTCGTTAAACGTTAGTGTGGCCCCAGCATTGTAAGCTTTTGTTTTACTTCACTTTTTAACCCCCGAAAATGACGGGGTGATATAAGTTTTACGTGTCTGTGTGTATGTGTCTGTCTGAGGCAAAGTAGCTCCAAAGCTGATGATCCGATTTTAATGCGGGTCTGAGGCAAAGTAGCTTCAAAGCTGATGATCCGATTTTAATGCGGTTTTTTTTTGTTTGAATGGTATATCCGTCGAGAGTGTACTCTTAGCTATGTTTGGTGGAAATCGGTTCAGGTCTTCAAGGTCATCAGGTCGATTGATAGGTGTGATAAGAATGTTACTGTTGTTATGAACTCTCAGTTTTCTTGCTTCAACTTAACTTGTATTACAACTTTGCATTGCCTATGCCGGAATACTGAAACGCAACTTAAATTTAAGTACAACTTAAACCGGTCCGATTTGACAGTTCGCCATACAATTCTGTCAAAATTACGAGACTTAACACGTGCTTAAATTTAATTTGCGTATGAGTATTTGGTCGCAAGTCACTACAATTATAATCTAAAGAAAGCTATTGATACAATTACTAAATATTGATTTATAACCACAAAATAATTTTAATAGGAGT
>DWAJ01006249.1:0-10581 GCA_018238005.1 Eurema mandarina | reverse complement strand
GCCATATCCTATTTAAAACTTGTTCCAATTCTTTTTGACATAATCTATATATAATAAGTTATAATCACGAAAATGACGCCTTTCTATGGACGATAAAATTTTTAAATTGGTTATGGTAATTTACCTCCAATAAAGTACAAACTAAATGTTTACCTCTTAACATTAAAGTATAGATAAATAATGTTTATTACCGTTGTGTATTAAAAACGTATATATAACATCAACCTTGTTAATAAGACGTATTTAAAAACAACTGTCAATCGATTGCTACTTATAAAAAAAATCCATACCTTCAGATTTCTAACAACGGAAATAATTTTATACATTTCAAATTACAACCTATCTTAACACTAGAATATTTTATTCTTTAAATTGGAGTTTCCTGTATTTTTATGAAATTGTTATTTTGTCCTCTTGTCACTACAATAATTCATAAAATCTTAAGCGTAAGTTTTTATTGCTTTTATACATTTTATTGTTCGCAATTTAATACAGTTAACAGGTTTGTTACAATATTAAGATAATTTAGGACACGTGACACTAATTATTATAGTTATGATGCAATTTCTTCTAATCAAAATATTTAAGCTATATCTATTACTAGTATATGTAAACTGTACTAACTAGTTTATTTATGACAGAGGAATTATTTTTATAAAGTAAACCTTTTCATAGTTTAAGTTTTATGATATAAGTTGTCTAGGTCAAATCTTACACGTTGAATTTTTAGTCAAATATGCAAATCATTTTTAAAAATACGACAATTTTGAATAAGTTATAAAATGGTATTAGAAAATGAATTCTTTACAAAAATTTAAGGTTAAGATATTTCATGTTCCTAATGAGTGCATTATTATTCAATTATCAGTCTATTAATGTCGGTGTAGAAACTTTATAATTTTGAAATATACAGTCTAAATATCGTCTAAATGTAATTAAATATACTATTAACGGTCTCATCATAAGTATGGGTTTAAAATTTTTGCATATACGTGATTTACCTAAAAAATGTACTTGCACAAACAAATAAATTTTAAACAATTTGGTACTAGACAACACTATTGATAAATTGGTAAGTTTTAGGCTTTGATACGAGTTTGTTCGTTCACAAATCATGCCTCGAAAGAACTTGTTTCACTTAAATTAAAACGCTCTAAAGACTGTCGGTGACCTTTAAACATTCAACAAATAAATTAATAAGTTTGAAACAGGATGTATCTTATTTTTTTCGTGACGTGTTAAAATTTAAATCAACTTTAATAAAAATGATTCTGTTTTTGAAAAAAAAAAGAAAATAATATCAAAAACCCAAAGCATAATAGGATACATACATGTACACTTCTTTATTGAACTGTACCTACTCGTATTTTATTTGAAAAACACAAACTTCTTAAACATAATATAAAATTAACGAAGTGTTTTGTTTTTATACACGGTTAATAGTAATTAATAGTAAATAACGTGTAACACAAACGCGGTAATCTAAATTGACTATAAATTTTAGTGTACCTATGGTTTTCTTATAAAGTTAGTATCTGACTAAATTACCGCAAAACCATTACAATACAAAGTTATTTTTCTATGAAAATAATGTTAGGAGTTGTATCATCATTAAAGAATTTTAACCAAAACGTGTAATATATCTAATAGCGCAATTAATACTCTGAATCGCATCTCCAGTGTAATTACTATTATGTCGTGTTATGTAACGCAATAACTAATTAAAAAACTAAAATACAAACCGCTGATGATCATTAACGCATCTCTACCTGTCTCGAGTAAATGAATAAATTATTGAATAATAATTATGAACGAGTTCTTTTTATTTAAATTTGTAATAAAAGCGAGGAAAATTAAAAAAAAGTACAAAATTGTAATTACATATTATGTTCCATACATAACTGCAATTGTAAAAAAGAGAAATAAAACCAATACACATGGTTCAAAGTTTATAAAATTTTACGTTATTGTTACTACGATACAGAATAGGTACCTTGCTATACTACTGAGTTAAAACAAATTTTAAAAAATGGAAGGTAATATTTATGTCCAAGATATATTAGATTTGTTAGTAAAATTGTATAGGAAGCAGGTTCTTAAAGCAATTGCTTAATATTAGAAAGGTTCCAGGGTGTTCGGATACGAGTTAAAAGCTGCGCAACATTAAGGCGGACTTGCAAATTTAAGGCTGTGAACGATATTTTACGAAATTATATGAATTTATTAACAGCTTAGTCTACTGAATATTCATTATAGATACAACAAACTTTGTCTCCATATTTTAATTGAAGTTAATTAGTACTTAATTTATTACTTATAAATTATAATTCCTACATATTCTAAAACTTAGGCCTCAGACGCTCAGCCTATCTGTCTGTTTGGAATAAATTTGAAAATGCATGGATTTAGATGCTATTGCCACCCTTGGACAAAAAGTTGCGTTTATTAAGACCGCGAGCGCAAACTGAAATAATTATTAACACACGAATTGAAAATACTACTTTTTGCTAGAGACCTAAAATTAAATTAATCTATATGAATACTGTATAGGAATGTCCCAAGAATTTTAGCGGACTATTATTTTTTGCGTTCTTATTAATATTCTTATGTCATGTGGTTCTGGTGAATTATAAGCGAAGCTAATTTGTGGAGCGTTGCTCAACGCCGTTGGAAAGGAACGTTTGTTAAAACTCAAGGCTTTAGGCCGCTGGTCATTTATGAAAACTGTATATTTTTATCTAGTTACAGTTTATGCGATTAACTAGTTGAGGAAATTTTTTATTCCATTTTTAAAGTTCTACAACTAATACACTGAATTTATTTGTAAAAATGATAGGTTATTAATGTATTAGATATACTTATTACTATTCATAGTATATTAATATTAAGTACTGGACGGTCTGATTCCGATTAAGGATTTTAACATAATAATTCTGTTTTTTAAAAAGATAAACCACTTTTTCCTGTTTTCGGTTCGTATGATGTAAGAGCTATATAATTGTTACATTTTATCAAATTGATTCAGTTGTTATACTTACAATAATGCGTAAGGCATTTGTTTTTATTGTAGCTCCCCGCGTTACGCAAAATCTTAGTAATCCTCATATATACTCGTATGCTATAATTCCTTTCATTTTTAGTGAATTGATTGAAGAGTTTATCCTTGACGTAGTTCAGTGATGATGAAAACTGGAATTTAGATTTGAAAACTATTATTATTTTTCTTAGAACACGGATATTACTATATAAAATACCCGTTCAAAGTGCTACTAAGCATAAAAAATACAGGTCTAGATGATTTAAATCTGAGCTATTTACAACACAATGGGATTTGATTTATATATTAAAGCTTGGACTAATAATGTCAATTATCATGTGTACTGATATGTATAAACATAACCTATATATAGGATTTACTTTATTATGATAAACTAGACGAGTTTCATAGTTTTTCCCGGATTTTTTTTCGAATGAATTCCTTAAGCTTTAGAACCCCAAAACTCTACCTCTTTATTTTATTAGTATAAATAAGAAAACCGTGTATAACTTTTTTCCTTGACATTACGTTCTGAGGTAGCTTTACGTTAGCGGAACCGTAGGGCAGAACTAGTTAGTGATATAATTACCTTCTTACAGGGTACGTGCGTAATTGACTAAGCGACTATAACCTTTGCAAGTACACGCATTGCACCATAGCGCACTTTCACTCGCTCAATGGAAATTATAAAGGTTAATAATCGACTTGTCATTAAAATAAAGCATGTATGGGATAGAGGTAGAAAATTGTGATAAAGTAAAATACTAAAAATAAGTACAGCTCGGTCAAACGGAGTTATGTTTAAATATTTATTTATAGATATTTCTTTAATGTTTCGATCTATTTTTTACGTTTTTAATAACATTATCAGCTAATTATTCCAAAAAAATCTAGACCACTTCTTAATTCTTTTAATAAATAAACTTTTCTTTACCAAAAACAAAAGTCAAAATAAAGTAGAGTAGTAGAGTCTTTAAGAAAATTAAAATTACACAAAAACTTATTATTTCGTATGATTGTAATTTTTTGCAAAAAATATACTATAAATCATTAGACAATTATCTGCTCAGAATGTTCCGTGCAATGATATCGAGCGTACAATAAAACGATCTCATACAAAAGAGTTCAACGCGCGGGATGTAACGTAATAGGTCTTTGTCTCATGGTTGCACGAATGATTGTATAATCTGCATGATAACAGATTATATAAACTGATTTTATTAATTTAATTATTATATTAATTGTATTACGGAATTAATATAATATTACGGCCATAGAAGCTTTTAAAATTATCGTTTTAAAAGCTATTCAATTGAAAAACAACTGAAATACAAAAACGCTGTATAAGTAAAATCTTATTTAAAAACTTAGATAAACTAAGATATGTTGTATCGATAATAACAGTAGGCCTTTTGCTATTACACAATATACTTCAACGAAGACACTCGTAAATAATGTGCACTATTGTCGGCGAAAGCGACGCGTCACGTCATCTGATACGCGAGACATAATATTTGATGAATCAATTCTGTTTACTCTACAGATACATTGACCTACCTATTGGTATTGTGAGTACCGTTTAAAATTTCTACTAACATAATAGACTTACTAGGTGTTGCCGCGACTCCGTCCGCGTGGACTTTCATATAAACTTTGACCTCCCCTTTCCCTCTATTGTAACCTTTTTTTCCATTTACAAATTAGCTTTAATGTTTTATCTGAGGCTGTAGACCATCTGTGTACCAAATTTCATTACAATCGGTTCAGTAGTTTGGGCGTGAAAGCGTAACAGACAGACAGTGTAACTTTCGTATTTATAATACTAGTAGAGAAGTAGTTATAATATTAGCAGTGTGAATTATTTGAGTGTATATACACGTATTAAAGTTTGACACCCAAAACTGAACTTAGCCTGGAATGTGCCTTTTATAAAGAAAGAGGGCAAACGAATAGACGAGTCATATGATGGTAAGTGCTCATCATTTTAATATAAACAGACGAACTATTTATTACTTGTATTTGAAACTAGTAAATAAATAACGTTCACTCACGTAAGTTCTTTACTCACATAGAAAACTGTAATTATAAAGTGAAAGAAAAACGATAAAAACACAACACAATAGTTTTAATTGAATAATATATAACAATGATATAGCGCAGGTTAATGCCTCTGACCGCATGAAGATTTCTCTTCCATATCTGAGTAGAATCGTAAATAAACTTACGTAAGCGAGATTCTTCCGCGGAGCAGAAGCGCCTTATCTTAACTGTTCCTGAAGCGATGATTCAATTTGATTTATAGTATATGCATATAATAACAATAATATATGCATGTCTGTTTAAATCATTAAAAATTTTACATCTTTCTCTTTTACAAAGTTCTAACACAATGACAGAACATTATAAAGATATGATAATGATTATTTTGTAGCTGTGCTTTTAAAATTTTAGATTCTTTTGTAGTTGTAAATTTGAATAAAAATAATCTCAATTTCTTTTTCTTTGAGATTTTTTGGTATAGACCAAAAAATCTCAAGAGATATAGATTTTCTATTGATTAATATTCTACACATACCTGACGGAAATAAAATACTCTGTTTGATAATCGTGAGGTAAGAAAAAATAGATATAATAGTAAAAAAGTAGCTAATTTAGAGTACAAATATTAAGCTAAGATAATTAGAGCCTTGTTCAGAAATAAACGATCTTATTCCGTCATGATTATATTTTATATGATAAGGGAAGCCTCCAAGCCCTAATCACCTAACGAAGTCGAAAAGAGGGGTTCAGACCCTTATTGATTTGGAATATCAAAATGTGATATGTACCATGAAATAAATTTTTTTACATATTTCCAAAAGCTATACAAAAGTTTTAGATCGGTCATTGTGGTAGTCGTGATCTAATCGCAGCGTTGCGTAGCGTCAAGGCGTCAAGGCTGACCGGTGACCACTCGCCGGCGACTTTCGCTAACATGTGCTAGACTGTTCTTGTTATTTATTATATTATTTTCAACTGCACTAGAATTAGGTTTTATGTTTGAAATAACGTGTCTATGAATCTTAATACAGCTCTTCTTTTGAGAGTTTAAACTTCGTAAAGTCTCTTGCGTAAAAGATGATGATAAATTCATTTTCATCGGCATCGTAGCTAACTATGAAATGAAAAAAAATCACGCTTACACAAACGTCATAATATAATTAAACAAGAAAAAAAACAAAAACGTGTATTTGGGTTTCATGGGAGTTAATATACCACGATATACCACGATATTTAGTAAAAAGCTTTATTTATTTACACATTTATATTACTTATATAATTTACTATATTACATATAGTATACTTTGAAATAATACTACAAGAATTTGTAATAACAACGTTTTAACTCTGCACTCATGCTTGACGACAATGAATGCATTTATCAGACCATTTAATAAGTGTCGCAAGGTTACACTGAAGAAATTGCTCAACCACATTAAGCAGTTTCTGCCATGTGTTAATAATTCGTTGTTACATGAACATTAATTATATTGTACTATAATGTAGTAAAGGTTTGATACAATAATATAGTACAACGTAACTAGTGCTGTTCTTTTAATTATGTTTTTATGAATTCTAGGTTTTTATGCAACGAAAACAGAGCTATAATGTGCTTTCTATAAAAATAGCAATTGTAGATTCTTTGTAATTGTTTTTGTTACAGTATTTATAGTAAGATTCTTATTTTTCGTCGCTTTTTTGAATATTTATTCGACATGAATATATCAAAGACTAAATGTAACAACATATTGAATTTAACTGTTTTTTTATTTACACACAATATACATTTATCAGCAATCCTCAATAACGCTGAGATTATCAGTTATTAACTGATCATAGTGAAACCAATTCGTGCGAAATTTAATGATTATTATGAAATAAACAACTGCACGTTACCCACTGTTCTTTACTTCATTGCACGTCACACGAAATCGTGAACGTGCTTCTGATATTATGGACCACAATCACAGGATAATTTGTCACGTGTCTACGTGAATCTGCTTAAATTTATTAAAGAACCATATTAATACAAATTTATGATTTTTACTTGTGTTTGTGTGTGTGTGTGTGTGTGTGTAAGAGAGAGATGAGAGTAGCGTTTATCAGAGCATACACTAATAAACATAATCCCTTAACACGAAACTTAAGAATACCGTTATATTAAATATATTTAATTTAATTTAATTTTAATAATTGCACAAGCTATTGTAAACAAGCTAACAATGTTAAAAAATAAAAGAATAAACAAAAATATATACTATAGTTTCATCGTTCGATCAATCATATTACTGTAATCAAGTGTTACCCGAAGTACGCACTGCTAATGAGTCGACCTCAGTTGCGCAACCGATATGCTTCAGCTACTCATGTAATGTCGTTATTATCAGGAAAGTTACGATTTAGCCCTAAATTAAATTAATTGTTTCTTCTATAATTACTCTAAATTGTTCATAGGTTCATATATAAAATGGTCTTACAGTAAAGCAGTATTTAAAAATACCTTAGAGGTTGATTTTTTTTGTTTAACCCTAGATAGCTAACCTTCGCGCATACCCCGTTTAAGCTAACCATCCGTCGAAATGGCGGGTACATAAAAAAGTATTTATTTCCCTGTAAATATAAACATTAGGTTATTTATTATTTTGAAGTAAATAAAAATGCATTTTTTGAATTGTGTTTTAATTATTTATTTTGTTTTTTTAACTAAATTAAGTAGTTTAACTATTAACTAAGTGAGATCACTTGAAAAAGAACAAATTTTTTTATTATCATAAACTTTGGCATGCAAAATCAACTAGAATATATATATAATGTATATATATATATTTAACAGTCTTAGGAACATTGTAATCTATTATAATTATATAAAAAATATTATTTTTCTTTAGCGCATGTGACACAAAAATCAATTTTATGTTCACCACATATCGCTACTTTACAATTTGCACACACACTTTTGGTCATACGCTTTTTCTTGTAGTGGCACTTCCCGCACGTCTTTCTTTTCCGATTTTCTCCTCCCGAAGAAGTAGAAGGCTCTTCTACATTATCCGGTGCTTGAGGAAGAGCTTGACTTGATGAATCTAGTGTCCTAGAACCTTCACCAGTGGACGGATGCGCTAAAAGCACGTTCTTGATTTTATCTTTCACATGCACTGGCATCGTGGTTTTTAGCAGTCTTGTCTTTAGCCAAGGTTCTGCAAGTTGGAAATAGAGGGTCTTCATAAAGTTTCTTCGTGGTAGCCCAAACATATCGGTTTTTACCCCGTATGTTTCGTTGAGGTAATTGAATGATACTGCTGGGAGGGGTTTCAGGAGAAAAAGTACTGGAGCTTGATGCATGATCCTGAGGCATAGATGACGATAAGTCCCGATGTGTTGAAACATGACTTTCTTCGGAATCGGATGGTTCATAATTTTCGTCACTATGGATTTCATCTTCCTCCACAAAGTCTTCGATTTCACTGGCAGAAGAATTCTCCCGGTCATCGGACAGCTCTTGGTTTATAAGGTTCCATATAGCATCATCATTTAACGAAGCCATTGTAAAAATCTATAACAAACACAATCTAAGGTCAAAAATATAAACTCTTAGATATACAAAAAAGTAACGTTAAAGCTAACCATCCGTCGAAACGACGGGCGAAACTCGCGAATCTCCAATAACTATAACACTTACCTGTCCGACGCATGCGCCACTGCAGAGGTGTCACTGGCGACTGAGTTGGCCCGCTACGACAAAACGTTCCGATGCACCGTTAGAAAGAGACGGCGATATTTCTGAGCAATGCCCGTCGATTCGACGGAGGTTAGCTATCTAGGGTTAAAAACAACGTATCTCAAATTATAAAATTTCATTAATTAAAATTAGTTTAAAAGTGAGTCTCTAAGTGTAATTATTAATACCAGTTTTCAATGGAAACCACCCTAAACCAGCCTATATGAATAAATAAATAAATAAATATTTTCAGGACATTTATACACAGCGCCATCTAGTTCCAAGCTTAACATAAGCTTGTGTTATGGCAACTAGATAACGGAATAAATTACATATACATACTTTTCTTTTGTAAATACATACATACAATACATAGCAACATCCAGACCCCAGAAAAATACAAATGTAAATTATAAATATATTTTTCCGCTGTGGGTATCGAACCCACGACCTTTCGCGCAGAAAGCAGTTGTGCTACCACTGCGCCAAGCGGTCTTTCTGTGTTAGAAAGATAAGTGAGATAGAGGAGTGTTCCTCTCAGAAAATGGCTGAGAGCAATCCGCAGTGTTTTGGTGGGTATACCGGACGCAGTGATTCATCAGCGATTAGCGTCGGCGTTGAGCGTTCGGGAGCCCCACATATCCCCGGGTGACCCCCCATCCCCGGGTCGAAGGCTGTAAACCCTTTTCACTGTCAAAAACAAAAAAAGGTATCACTTCTACATACTAAATATCAACTAAACCGGTTCAGCCGTTTTTCTGTAAATGAATAGCAAACATACATCCATACATTCTCAGAAATTTTCACAATTATAATATTAGTAGAACGATATGTCTAAGTGATTATTACTCTGTGTAATTAATTCCATATTAACACCTATCTCGGTTCATTTGAGATGTGTGGGATCATGTGTATGTATAAAGAACTATTATACGCATGTGCTTTGTTAATTCATTAATTATGTTCTGGAATTTACGTCTTCTTTTTGCTTTCTATGTGTGTGTGTGTGTTTGTGTGTGTGTGTGTGTGTGTAAATTAATCCTCAATAGTAGGTATTAATTATTATTAAATTAAGGATTTTTATATTGAGGATAGTTATCCTACCTAGGTAACTATTTCGCTTAAAAACGATCATCGTATTCAAGGAATATTAAAAAAAATTATGGTAATCGGTTCAGTTATTATTGTGTTATGTTCATACCAACACATTTCGATATCCTTTTTTATAAATAGACTAGCGACCCATCCCGACTTCGCACGGATGTAATAAACTATTTACTTAAATTACATGCTGTAAAAAGCACATTGATCTATAATAAATGTAGAATTTATTTAAGGTACTTAATTGGATAAGGATTAATATTGTATAGTGTAAAATCACTTCGTAATCATTTTATAGGAAAAGATTATATTATACAGAAAACGGTTATGATGTGTTAACCCTAAGAGATAGACATATGCCATCGAGGACTTTTTGGTAGTACTTTTTAAGGTGGACAATACTGTAGTACAATATTTTGGTCTATCTCGTAGGGTTTAGCCAGCGTTTGCAATATAAGCTCAAAAAAACGTTCTTATTTACGACATAACATTAGAAACCTCTAAATTTATCAGTCTTTCTCAACTAAATTGAGCTTGTATTATACATATAAACCTTCCTTAAGAATCACTCTATCTATTAAAAAAACTGCATCAAAATCCGTTGCGTAGCTTTAAAGATCTAAGCATACATATGGACAGACGGTGATAGGGACTTTGTTTTATACTGTTTTGAAGTGACCAGCAC
>DWAJ01006248.1:0-10582 GCA_018238005.1 Eurema mandarina | reverse complement strand
TTTTTAATAACCAGATTTCCTTGATTTCTTGATCAGTTAAGCTTAAAATAGTTCCTATATGGACTACGTTTCTTTAAATAGCTAATGATTTTGCATTTGTTACAGGCATAGAGTATTTATACGAGAATTAAATCACTTTATGCAGCAAAAAACGAATATTCAATCGAGATTACCAATAGACGCCGCTAGATTCCCGCCAAGACTCCTCGCAAGGTTCGAGATTCGAGAATGCGTTGCCAGTCTTTAAAAAAGTAAGGACTAATAAAAAGGAAGATATAAAAGAGGATCTTCTTTGAGAAAACTGTCAATTTGCGTTAGTTTTGTCTGTTAGTATGCCACCCTGGTTAAAGGCAACGCACGAAACGAATGAATCGTACGAAACGGTTCCATCACGCGCTAAAATTATAAGAAAAACATTTACGAAAGAATTGTTTGAATATTTCATGGAACTAATTCGTTGGCCAAAGCGCAACCACATAGATCCAGTCTTTTAAAGCTTATTAACGTTCCCTACAAACTCACAAATTTGAATTTATAATAGAGTTTTAAGGATTAAAGATTTATTACACCACTCTTATGAGTGAATTCCGATTTCTATTGTTTTTGCGCTATGGATAGAATATTAAATTCATTTTGGATACCGATAGTAATAACCTATAGATAATATATTTAATAGATACTTAGTTTACCATGCATTATAATATCCGCTTGTTAACATTGAATTTACCTAATTTTTATACCTTAGAGTTAAAAAGTTTCATTTGTTCTAAATCGAGCGTATCTTCAATTCAATATTCAGTTTAAGGTAATTTCATATAAAAAACAGAGGATAGTTATTTTTGCATAAATAGTATATACAATGTACTTGAACCATACATTTAACCTAAATAAGTTGATACACGTAGCTACGGTAGCTACCCAGCGTTGCATTTTGGCACCGTGACAAATTCTCTTTGTTTTATCAGGCAACTGTCAAGGAAAATATTTTGCGGTTCGTGCTGACAAAGGCTTTGTTTTATATTGAATTGTTTATTTTTGGACCGATTAATTTTTATGGCTGGTACCTCAGTTTTGGACTAAGGATATTCAAATTGATTGAACCACATTAAAATTACGCATTATTAAAGGTTTTGTCATTACATGTACAGATTGCAAAAGTTTTTAAACACGTTATAATTAACAATTTATTTAACTCTATCTTATATAGACAATATAATCATAAAATTAGTGATTATCAAAATACAGAGAATACCAAATCTACCAATGAAACATTTTAAAGTTCAGTTCAGTGTTGTAATCTTAAATTTTAACACTTTTTTGTTGACTGTACCCAGCATAATATATTTCTGTCTTTTTCATATTAAACACATCTGAAAGCTATCACTATCGTGTTAACTTTTCTATAAAAAGTAAACGAATGAACAACTAAATTGAACAACAAAAAAATAACAAAAGACTGCTGACCATACTTTTTACGTTCCATTCTCAAACTTACAAATACTAATAAACAGCCCAGCTTTACTTGTTTTTATATTCAACCATTATACATAATCCTCTATTAGATAACACTGCATATCAAGAGGGATAACCGAATAAAAACAAGTAATAATATTCGAAGCCATTGCCCTGCGTAAAAACTTAAGCCCCTTGTACACTCGGCAACTAAACCTATTGCTATTGTATTATCACCCTAACTCTATCACCCTAGGCTTAAAGTATTGCCATATCTCCTATTAATAAGGCTCAAAATAAGCCAATTGTTTGATATGGTAAGTGAGATTTGTAATAATATATCCGAACGTTTTATTGCGTATCGATGTCTTTGAGTTACTTATCGTGTTAAAATAATCTATTTTCTGAACAGGATTTATATTTTTTTTATTATTTAGTAACTAAAGGTTTAACATCAAATCTGTTCTGTTTAAAAATTCAATTATTTATAACACAGTATTGTAGTGATTTTCAGTTTTAGTTTCATTATATTTATTAATATGTTTTCCCAAAAATGATTTATATTCTTGTTAATGTGTAAATAGTGAAGTATTAATAAGTTAAATTCGTTTAGGATTTTTCTTAATTATAGATTATTTAATTAAATGGATTAATAACATAGTATTTAGGTTTTGAAAAGTTATTAACGACATATAAATATAACTCAAAAGTTAACCTTTTCAGAACAATAGTTGATAGCTTTTTTTTATATACCAGTCTAAGAAACTAATACCTTCATAGCAAGCGATACATTTGATAATTCAATCACCGAAGCTATGACTAGGAGTGTCCACCGTGATACCTATTGATACGGGGGTGACAATCAGCGCCGCGCCGTGATTGGTCGGCCGGCGTGACGTCACGGCCCGCCCTGCACGCCGGATTTGACCGGCATATCCGGATCAGGCCGGTTCAAAGCGGATCGGTTATGCAACGGAATTTGCCTCTAAGATCGTTTGGAGATTATGTAATATTCACATTTTTCGGAGTATAGGTATTTAGAAACGTAACAGGACATTCGCTTATAGACAATATCCTGAAAATATTATAATGACCATATTGCCTTTATAAAAAAACTGTATTAAATATCTAATCTACAAATTTCTATACTTATTATTAGAATAAAGATTTTTTTGATATTAAGTAATAGCTACTATAATAATTCATATAAAATGATAGTAGTCTTAAATTGCAATTTAAATTTAAATCTAGAAAATAGTCGTTGTATTATCTTTTTTAATAAGTCTTCGAAAGATACCATTGACTTTATAATAAGTACAAGCTAACTATTTCGTTAGTCACAGATAATTTATTACTTTTATCCATTACGTGTGTGGTAGCGTCTAAACGTAGCCTCAAGCACAACACAGATTAATAAGATAATCAACTTTTCAAAATAGTTAGGCTATTACGACACAAATTAAATCTCAAATTATTGTATCATGGCGTCTTACATCTTTTTTTATTATCTATAAGCTCTGCCCTGGGGTAACATTAAACCTGGTTATTTTAATATAAATTCTAATAATTGTGACGGAAGAATATAAAACAGAAAAGTCTTTAAATTTGGTACTATTTTGTCTTCTTATAAGTGATCTTACTGTATTTGTATTCGTATAGAGTATACCTAGAGTAACGTTTAAGTCACCAATCTATTAAAGTTAGACTATAAAAAGCAATGTTCTCGCTCTAAAATTACAAAGCCTTATAAAACTGTAACATGTCCTAACGAGACTCAGAGCTCGCAAGACGCTGTACATTTTTAAAACCCCATCGACAAAGGTCAAACGATGTCGTTCTAAGAAGTTAGCACAATACGAAATACGAATAGCCGAATACAGACGGCTTGAAACTAGACAGCATTCCTTTGAAAAGCGTGGATAGAGCTCGATTCACCAACCATTTTTTTTTATACGAAAAAATAGTTCGGACTGAATCGACGTATAATTTTCTAGTTTACGTCAAAGTCAATAATATTTGTATTTGACAGGATAACATTTTAATCGTCGTGGTATCACAAAACAGTATCGTATACAGTATAGTTGAGTTTCTATTGAATAGAAGCAAGTAACTCTGGTAGTTTGTTTTTGGTGGTAGAAAGGTACAAGTTAGCAAGGCATAAGGCTTCTCGCACACGGCCCCTTCTGGACAGGCTCTTAGTTGAAGCAGTTTGTCCGCCGGCCGTATCCCGTAATTGCTCATGGCGCCTCAACTTTTTTACCTTTTCTACATTTCGACCCGCCCGTGTTTTTGTTCGCTTGTTGGTTTTCGGAATTAGCATGTCTTATTAGCATAACTGTCCGATAAGAATTGATTGCTGTTTTAACAGCTTCAACGAACAGTAAATTGGCGACGATTTTTCTACCGATTACAGTTCTGAATTCACTGCTGTTTCAGGTTTTCTTTGCACTAGGTTGTTACTCAATCTAAGATATGACCTGCAATAAATCAGCGCACACATCGGCTACTGAAGTATGAAATTAAAATAATTCAACAGAATGTAAATCCGTGCGGTCGGGATCACGTTGAATTTATATGATGTTATAAATCAGGCGAGCTGCTCAGCCCTACCGGAGACGATGTCGGATAATATATGCGTCTGCAAGCTCGGTCACCGATGGTATTAACAGGGAGTAGAACACGGGAAAGCAAAAGGAGAACGCTCGGGAATTTCTCAATAAGATGTGTGCCTTGTGAGTTGTGCGGTGCGCGTGGGGCCGACGCGGGCGCCGCCCCGCGGCGAGCCGGTGGCGCCTGTATCGATTATTGTGGCCTCTCGCTCTGACGTAGCGCAGTCCTTGTCGCCGGCTCGCGGCTCGCGGCTCGCGGGTGGCGCCCGCCGCGTCATTATTCCTCCGACCTCTTCAAGACTTTACAACCTTCCGAGCTGTATCATTAATCTATTGCTGAGCATGAGGCGACTCCTCGACCGATTCTGTCGTCGCCGGGTGAAAGGCGCGTTTTAAAAGCGCTTAATTAGCGTCGCGTTTCCCTGTGTCGGGCCAAATACGTCGGTGACGTACGGCGATTGTAGATCGCTGATACTTCAGATGTCACGATGTCGATTGTATAGTACCTACGTTCCCGTGCTTGTATTGCTTTCAGATACATTCTTAAAGCTGTTTAGGTTTTCACTGTTCTTGTTTCATGTTGGTACATGTGACACAATCAAAGTTAGACCTCGCAATTTAACTGAACAATTTAACTGAAGTATTTAGTTGTGTACCAACATACCTTCAAGATAACATATAATTTTACGTATTATTTAAGTATTGAAATTCGCGAAATTAATAAATTAAATAAAACTCGTCTGTGTTCTAAATTCCAGATATTAAAATTTTACTTTAGAGAAACCACAGTTAATATAAAAACAATGAATACATATAGTAATACGTACTAGACGTAAATGAACTAAGTAATAACGGTATAAGGTTGAAATAGTCATATAATTAGTTAGTAATTTTCAAAATCCAGGGACCACCAAATCAACTTACGACATATTAAAAAGTTTAATGTTTTAACATACTTATTAGTCAGCTGTGTACATAAGTAATATGTATGTTTGTACGTAAATAGCTATGTACCTCGCGGCGTCAGGGCGTGTCTGCGCGGGCGCATAGTCCATTCAAATTCACTGCCCGCTAATTACACGCCGTAAAACATAGCGATCATCCAGATTGTGCTGGCATCGTATTATTTCTTAATAACCAACTACGCAGCTGCAATGTCATCTGGAAAATGAATTAATCCGTCAAACGCAGTATTGATAGGCCAGATTGGATATAGATAGGTACATAAATCATTTGTAGTGATTATAGTTGGATTGGATCAGTCTGTCAGCAATAAAACATGTTTAGTATCGATGTAAATAGCCTACTCAAAAAAAAGATTAATTATCTATAGTTTTTTTAATGCATCGATTTCATAAGACGCAGATTCCATTTTTTTATTCGAACACAATTTTTTGACATATATATAACGCTGTAGATCTATTACCGTTCGATAAAAGTTAAAGTTGGGTTGTGAACTTTTATGATATTGTAAGATCATTTGCATTTAATACTTGTTAAATTATTGATTTAATACTAATTATGTAATTGTCTATTCTACTAACATGATATATTATTGCATTTAACATACTTTTATTATGAACAATCACGGAAGTAAATAAAGCTTAATTTTTTACTACCAACATGTCATATATTATCGTAATAGAGGAATAGTGAAAATAATAAAAAAAACCTATTTAACATTTCAATCAAATTAACTTTAATGTTTTGAGTATCATCCTTGAGTCGGAATACTAAACCTCAAATTAAATGTATACACGGCCTAAATTAATTGACATTGACAGTTGGCATTATAAATCTGTCAAAATAACTCGACTTGACACTTTTGAAATTCGAACAGCGATTCGATCTGTCCGTTAAAATATCGCTATTAGCACAGACTAAACAATCATAGACTACGCGTAGTATGTATAATACAAATAGTTCGCTCATCGTTTCATTCATATTCGTAACCGGTTGTAAGAAGATATTACGCGAGCACATATCCCTGACAGCTGTATTATCGAGATGAATATCGATTGGTATAATTTAAACGGAAACTAACTGCCAATTTTCCTCTTCGAAATAACATAGATTAGAAAGTTTTCGAGACATTTGTTTGTTTTTTATAAATAAATTTTTCGTAGTTTGAAGTACACTTTAAAGTTGCAGCTTTTAGGATTACATATATTACTTATATTATAATAACGATAAAAGCCTTAAAAAAGCTTTGCATTAAAGAAAGCGTTGCTTGAACATACAAAGAGTAATGTATTCCATTAAACATAATATGACGACGAAGACGAGAAGTGATCGACACCTCGCCGTCCAAAAGAAACGTAGGCACGAGTGTGTTGCCAGCCTTTTAAAATATTAATGTTAATCCACACTAAATCCTCTATACATAAAACCTCAAACTTCAAAAACAATGTTCGCAAACCATTGTCCAGATAAGTGAATGAAATTATGGGCTCTTAAAAAATCAACAAGCCAGTTCGAAACAATAAATCATAGTAAGAAAATGTTTACTCAAGCGGCCGCGGTTATTAAACTAATTTAGCACTGCGGCCTCTGCCAGCGTCTGCTCTGTCGACTCTGTTTGTTTTGTAGGCGAGAATCGCACAGCCCGTTATTACGATCGCGTTTTGTTTTTTACGATCAAGTATCGTCGACTTTTGTGCTTTTTCAATGTTAGTTGCGAAATATTGTAAGTGTAATAGTGTACCTATAGACAGTGTTTAGTGTATATGTATGTAAAAGTGTCTTGTGATGTCTGTGTTACGATACTAGATGTTTGACGCGATTTTATACGAGTATAGTTTGTTCCGCTTTTATGGACACAAATAATATTGTATAGATACTATAACTAGAAAATAACTTGGTTTAAGCGATTTAAAATGTCTATTATGGACACAAATAATATTTTATAGATACTATAACTAGCAAATAATTTGGAGCTTTAAGCGATTTAGAATACCTAAATATAACACGGAAACTTTACCTTTAATAAGATAACAATATGTTCAAAATCTTTTAATAATAATTTTATTCAGTAGGTATACAATAAAGCAGCTAAGCTTTCTTTTTTTTAAAGCCAGATAGCTCTTATAACTATATCTAAAATGATAAAAAACATAAGTAATACTTATATTTTTAGAGCCATAAAGTTTAAATATTATTTTATGAACTATAAACGGGCAAATGTTTGCATAACCTTGTTGAAAGCCTCCGAACGCCGGCGGCGCGGGCGCGGCAAGCCAGACACACATTATTTATAATTTTATCATTCATCCTCCTTCGATGTTAACTCCGATTGTTTCTTCATTTATTTTCGGCCAACTTTGTATTGGTTATAATTAAAATATTTTTCACCGGTCAAATTACGAAACACGTTCGGTAATTCTTTGAATTTGTGCAATTTCTTCTTATTAGCGAATAATTTTAGGTATTTATTTTTGTCCAAAAATATTAATAATGATGTAAAACCAAAGATATTATATAGCGAAGCTTTGTCTAAGAGCTCCGCTTAATAAATAAAGTATTTGGAAATGTATATTCCAATAATTTCCTAAAACAAAACTAAATATTTGTTCAATTTTAAACAATATGTGGACACTATTACGAGTACATTAAAATAAACGATTAATTTTAAATACTTACCTAACACAGTGCATAAATGATTATTAAAATAACCCATTAGCCAATGAATTACAAATACATATGTAATTGTAATTATTATACAAACGACACGCAATTGCAAACCTCTTTTTATCTTTGAATGCTTGGCTTTGTTCTACAAATCGAGGACATAGTATAGTAACATCGCATTATACACATACTAATTTAAGGCTCCCGGTTTCATTTGCTTTAGAACGGATAGTTTTTGGTCTTACCTAAGTCGATAAAAGATAAGCATTGGCATTAACTATTAGTAAAGGAACTCTTAATTAATACAAGCGGCTAAGAGATTACCTTCAAAACAGACAAGTTTCACTTCATTTGTAAGCTTAAATACGTAGTTTTTCTTATAATGTTACTTAAAGTCGAAAAACGAGTAAGTAAGTAAATAAAGCAGTAATTTTAATCTGTTAAATCAAACGTCTTTAAAACCACGTTCCATTTCGGATTGAAATTGTAAAAACACTATCGTCTTATCAAGCGCAAGAAATCCCGCATTAGCACGGAACACGCCGGTGCAATTACCGACATGTGTTAATCGCCCTATGTGGATACTAATTATCGACTATTTACCGACATTCGAGTTCTTTCCTTCATAATTGTTGCCTGGTAACATCCAACTATGTAAAAACTACGACTCAAAACGATACAACTTCCATATTAGATGCTAAACATATTTTTTCGCGTTTCTATTTTCTTCTTCGAGCAGGCTGTTTCGTTTCACGCGCGCTTACAACCATCCCTCATCTGTCGGCGTTTCCCGCCTTATTTCTTGCCATACTAAAGTTCATTTTTCTCTCCTTCGTAGGAGCTCATCTATAGCCAAAGCCAACGGATGTTGTCAAAGTTGCTGTGGCCCAATCCATCACCTAGTGCGCCCAGAGACCCCCACTCAGATCATTTGGTTAGTAGACATTTCATTTTTTTTAACTGTCATTTTATTTTTTTCTTCGCGCCAAAACGTGACATACAAGATGGCGGGAAGCGTGTATTAATGAAACAGCTCTACAAACAACCTAATGTGAATATTTCAAATTATGATTAATTCCTAGTAAATTAAAAATAACCGTTAAAATGTATTCCTTAAAAAACGCCCCTAACTAGGAACGGATAGTTTTTTGCCGCCAAAAAAACTCTATGATCGAATCATAGAGGCAGATGTTAATGATTCTATTATTTATGATCGAGCCTTGTCTATTACCTTTCGGTTTTTGTAATGCTTACCTACCAGTAATTCGAATCGTTTGTAAGTCAGTTCATCCGTGAAATTTTGTTTGATACAATAGACGTTCACTTTTTCTATGCTTGAAAACATTTCATTCATTGTGTGTTTGCAGAAGTAAGATTTAATTACAAATACAATGAACTCTATGAAATATTATTCAAAAATTAATATCCTTATCTCAATACAACATTCTTAAAAAATATAACAAGATTTTATTTACGTTTTTATACAGCTGGTTCGAAGTAAATTCAAACATTTTTCAAATATAGGAAACCAGTATTTATTTATAATGGTTTTAATTATGACAGCAATTAAATATATATGAATAAGGCGTTATAGTTGACGTTTTACTTTTTATTAACTGCATTAAGAAATAAATCACCATTATCGTACCTTAGTAGCGTATTAACATCGACAATTTTCATTGTTAGCATTTGTACGACGTATATTATTTCTGTGCAATGATTTATGATTTTTTATCTGTATCTATCTACAAATGAAAAAAAAAATATTCGCGGCAAACATATCTCGTTATATCAGTGGTTCTTAACCGGTGGTCCGCGGACCACTGGTGGTCGGAAGCATCCCAAATAAAAAAGCAAAGCAATCACTAATAAAAAAAATTATAAGAAGCAACAATTTAAAAATAAGTAAAGAGTATGCAATCACAAAAATCTATTAACATTTATAAATATGAATAATGCGCATTTACAATAAATAATAAATAAAAAAATTGATTGAACAATTTTATGCATTTTTTTTAGATACATAGAACGAGCGTTTATTTATTGACACTCAGATAATGTAGGTATACACATTACACATAAAGCAAATAGGTGGTCCGTGATAAAAGGGAAATTTTAAAAAACGGTCCCTCATGTCTAAAAGGTTAAGAACTACAGTTCGGTTTGAAAAAGAATGAGCTAAACATTTCGAAGTCAATACGAGACAGCCGGAGGCGCCAGCAATCATCACACCAAGGTGTCTGTACCTAATTATATGGTAGAAAAACTCTTCACAAACCCAAATATTTGTTAATCTGAAGCACTCAAATAAAAATAAACCTACGATCGATAGTGATAAAGTTTAATATCAGTTGACGGGCGTTCTTTTGTTTTATAAAATAGTAAACGAAAAAGGTCTCAAAAAATTGGCGTTAAACCGACCTTAATTACGATATGATTACGAGTCTGTTTTTAGGAAAACTAACAAGCGTTAGCCGATGATTATGGTAATAAATAGTCGTATCCTTGTCGTTAGGCAGCTGTCTGTTCCGTCTGTTTGTTTATTGGACCCGTATTTTGACATATGCTTTTGATTCTGATATAATTATTAAATTTTGATAGCTTTTTTATGTTCTGGCAAGTGAGTTTTGTCTATTGGTAAACGACCATAGACAATTTCATAGCCTTAAAAGTTGCTCAGTTCTAAAAAGGGGGAAAAAGATAAATAATCCATACTAATATTACTAAGGTGAAAGTGTGTTTGTTTGTTTGTTTGTCCTTCCTTCACGCCGTAGCTAAGCAATAAATCGACCTGATTTTTGACATACAGTTAGTTGAAAAGATGGAGAGTAACATAGGCTACTTTTTAACTGGAAAAAAGGGTTATAAGGGGGTAGGGGGAGGGAAAGTCCACG